>VUQK01034933.1:0-30649 GCA_015106715.1 Bujurquina vittata | reverse complement strand
ATGAGGGGGATGACTCACTTGTCACTAGGGAGAGGTCACTGAAGTATTTAAACAACTCCTTGATGGCAGGGCCCCTGGGATGGATGAGATTCGCCCTGAGTTCATGAAGGCTCTGGATGTTGTAGGGCTGTCTTGGCTGACATGCCTCTGCAACATTGCATGGAAATCTGGGGTGGTGGTCCACAGCCCCAGTCTAGAGGATATTCAAGTGTGCGTGGGAGTTTGTCCATCCAGTCTACATGTGTTTTGTGAACTTGGAGAAGGCATTCGACCACGTCCCTTGGGGTATCCTGTGGGAGGTGCTGCAGGAGAATGGGGTGTCTGGCTCTTTGTTGCGGGCCATTCAGTCCCTGTACAACCACAATGAGAGCTTGTTCCATATTGTCGGCAATAAGTCAAACTCGGTTCCTGTGGGTGTTGGATTTCATCAGGGCTGGATAGAATTTCTAGATGTAGCCAAGTGGCGGAAGGCTTCCTTCTTCTTCCTTCTCAGAATCTCATCTCAGCTGGCATGAGAATCAACACCTCTAAGTCTGAGGCCATGGTCCTCAGCTGGAAAAGGGTGGAGTGCCCACTCCTGCTCAGGGACGAGTTGCTAAACTAGATATTTACACTTGATTATAGTCTGAATCTTCCCAAAGTAAGTGAAATAATCTGCCAGTGTAGTACAATAACTGCACTTGGTAAGATTTCTTGAACTAAGACAAAATATCTTTTCATTCTAAAGACTAGATATTTTGTCTTATTTCAAGAAATATATAATGACGTGTAAATATCTAGTTTTTAGACAAAACACATTTAATAATCTTACACATTCAATGCTTGCCTAGCATATCACTCTCAAAACAGGATAAAAAATACTTTTTTGGCTTGATATAAGATTGTGAAAATTAGTCAATTTTTGCAGTGTAGATTTGACTAAAGAAACGGGAACAAATGATACTGTCATGTTTTTGTAACAAGATACAATTTAAATTTGGTCCTTTGCTAAGTTGTCTGATATGTTAGAAACAACACTGGTTCATCCTGTGAGTAAGGTTAATTTAGACTTGTGTATTTCGTAGGTCAGTGTTTAGTGGCTTAAAAATAAGTGCAAAGACTGGACTGAATATGAGTGAAAAAGGAAAGTGTCCAATGAAAAACTTTGACAGACTGTTGCTCAATATCACTTTAAAACATTACAAAAAAGCTTGGAAGCAAAATAATTTTAAAAACTGAGGGGATAATCAAGACCTTTGCACAGTACTGTAGGCCTTCAGAGGCTACTGTATACTTTAATAGCCAGAAGTTTCTGTATTTTTCACTGTAAACTGTTGAGGTGCTCCCTTTTAACCAGTTTTTCTCAAGCCTTATATAACACGCTTAACATAAAATGCAATATTATCTATATATATTATCGTCTTCAGATTCAGTCCATATGTCTGTTGCTTTGCTTTTACATGCACTTTGTATTTTAACGTTGGTTGCGCCTTGTTCCGGTATGAATACCTGCCCGTGCTGTACGTGCTGATCGCATTTCCTTCGGTTACAGCACACAGGGCTCAGCGAGTAGGCGGAGTTTCTGAAAGACCAACTAAAGGAGAAAAACCGCAGCTCCGGGCGGAGCGGATGAATAGAGCAAACACTCCCAGCTGCATACTCACCCTGTGGGTGTCACTGCTAGAAGTTACGAGCTGCTGAAGAAAACAGGGAAGACTCTGCTGAATTTACTCAGCTCAGGACTTGAAGAACTGATTTGACCTCCGACGGATTTTATTTTTAATTGTTTTTTAAGTATCATTTTTATAGCTGAGAGAAGAGATTAAAAAATGTCTTTGATGGACTTGGAGAAGCTGAAGATGACGTGCGCTGGTCGGGCCATGGCAGTGCTGACCAGCGGTGGAGATGCACAAGGTGACCTCGAATCTCAAACATACATGTATAGATATTAAACCGTGTTTCTTTGCAGACAAATGCTGGCAGGTCGAGAGCCAACACTCAGCTCAGAATAGCAGTTGGATAATGTGTGATCAGAGATCAAAGGTCAAACAGTAACTACGAGTTTATATGTATATTACACGTTACCTGCTGCAGCGATACAGTGGTGTTTGCATTAATGCATCAGTAATCATAAACTAGTCCGATATAATGCACTGTTGTGGCATAGCAGTACTTTCAAATGTGCTTTTATAGTAACATAAGTATTTCAGGTGTAAAACGGTTCTGTCATTGCTGTTTAAAACGGGTGGCCAACTCCAGGCCTCGAGAGCCGGTGTCCTGCAGGTTTTAGATGTGTCCCTGATCCAACACACCTGAATTAAATGGCTGAATTACCTCCTCAGTATGCAGTCAAGTTCTCCTGAGTCCTGCTAATGACTTCTATATTTGACTGAGATGTGTTAAAGCAGAGACACATCTAAAACCTGCAGGACACCGGCTCTCTGGAGCTGGCCACCCCTGACTTCATTATCAGTTATGTGATCAGACACTTCCTGCACCCCTTTGAACTCATAGTGTGTCAGTTTTTAACTAATCAAAGCCTTTCGCTCACTATCACTGTGGTCTGAGCACATAACTGATAATGAAGTCATACCCACCTTACCGTTTAATTGCCCCATGCAGAGCTGTGATGCAACAGCCTGTGTGCAAAGACTCAAGAAGAGGAAGATCTAACGCTTTTGTCCTTGACCCAGGGATGAATGCTGCTGTCCGAGCTGTGGCCAGAATGGGCATTTATGTGGGGGCCCAGGTCTATCTCATTTATGAGGTATGTCACCCTCTTTGTATTACAAAAATAAGGGGGATAATAAAGATTGAGGTGTGGCCTCCATATATGACATCCATCCATTTTCTTCCACTTGTGCCCAGCAGGGGGCAACTCATCTGAGGAGTCCTATAAAATAATAACTCATAGAGTATCCTTCCTGATATGTTTATAGCCAATTCCAGTATAGTAGGAATGCTGTATTTATTTTCATAAATTAGGGTCCCATTCAGAGTGTTATTCTTACCATGTGGCAGGGATATGATTTAGGGCGTGGCTATATAAACCACCACACTGTGGTGTTTGTCAGGCAGGACAGCTATAAGTAAAGTATCAGCTTATCACTTCTCACTGTGAGCACATTTAGTTTTCAGCTGTTTTTTTGGTAGCTAAGAGTAGAATCCTAATTAATTTAACAACAAAGAAGTGACCATTAAGTAGGCCAGCTTCTCTGCTGCCTGACAACACAACAACCAGTCACAGCAGAAGCACTTCCCTCCTGGTGAGCCAATCTAATACCAACTGTTTTAGCCATACCATCATATTTACCAAAATCTGCAGAGCTTGTGACTTTTTGGTGACTTGTAACTTTCACTGATTAGCATAGCGTTAGACATGCTAACTTTTATTTGACTTTAATAATTCATCTGCACTGAGTAAATGCCAGACTTTCAAAAACTGCATGCCCTGCAGAACCAGTCAAAATGTGGGAGATTGTCTCAAGATGAGGGACAGGAGGACAAGGAATAAAAGTGCTGTGCGGTGATGCAATAGGGTGAACCCTTGAGAGATAAAGGAGCAGTGCAAAGTACATTCAGTATGTGGGGTTAGTTTGACTGTGTCCATTGTTTACGTACAGTTTATGAACACACTGATTGTTGTTTGTTCTTGCTTGACTGTCCTGCATAATTATCTCTTCTCTTCAGGGTTATCAGGGCCTGGTGGATGGGGGAGACAACATCAAACTGGCCAACTGGCACACTGTGACTGACATTATCCAGCTGGTATGTTAAAATAGTACTCTGGTTAAAGGTAGCTGTTATAAAATTAAAAGCACTTTTGCTACAAAGAGTAGACCCTTTTGTATCACGCATCCCTGTAAACATGGGCAGTGTACCACTGAGCCACCATCCCATATAGGTCCCAGAAAATGAACCAACTAATTAAATTCACCCATCATGGATTTTACTAGTTACATTTATGCCCCTCGAGGGGCACAGAAATGCTAATTTCATGAATTTAATAGTTAGTTCCCTATTTTTGCTATCTCCAGGGCCCTTAAGGACCTCCTTAAAAATTCATGTGGCTTAAGTGTAAAAATAAGCTGAATTTTTGCTGTTTCTCTGAGCTTACATCTTTCTTTCTCTCTATTTCTCTTTTTTTTAATAGTTTTATTCTTATTTTTTATCCATGTCTTCTCGTCTCTTCTCTTCCTGTTTCTGGTTATATCCTGGTAAGGAGCTTTGCTGCATGCACATTTAGCCTAATCAGATGTCAGTAAATTTTAAAGCAGCTCCACTGTTGTTTTTTAAAGTTTCATTGAATTTATTCAGCAAAGCGTGTGCTGTTTATTTTTTCTAAAAGATTGTTTTATGTCTCCTCATTCCTTAATGGAAATCAAGAATGATTTCCATTAATTTTCTTTTTCAAGTGTGGCACAAACATTCATTTGCACCCAAGGATGAACTGATTGGAATTTGGTGATTAAAGGTCACTGCTACATTTGGACATAATTCAAGAATTTATTATGACAAATTTAATTCAGATATCTATTAGATACTGAAATGGTGAAAGGGTCCCTGATTTTTGCAGCTTTTATGCAGTGCCACAACTAAGGCACAGAGGGGTAGAGCGTGACTGGATTTAAGTGAATTGTGTTTTGGGTGCCCACCTTGAAACTGTAGTGACTGCAGATTAAATGTGTTTGACCCCAGGTATTGTAGATCTTCTGTGCTGCTGGGTTGTAAATGTGAAAGAAGCGTCCATGTTTTAGATTAGAAGCATTGCTTGCTCTCTCTAATACAATTTTATGTGACGTTAGAAACAGCTTTATTGGCCAAACATTAATATACTGAATAACTTTTATTAAAGTCCTTCAAAACGCTGCTGTATGAATCTCATTGATCATAAAGTGTCTGATTAAAATATCCTGCCTGCCTTCATTGGGTTTTTGACTTGTTAAATTACATCTCTGGCGCAGGGTGGCACCGTGATAGGTAGCGCCCGCTGCAAGGCCTTCATGACGCGTGAGGGCAGGGTTTCTGCTGCCTTCAACCTGGTGAAGAAAGGCATCACCAACCTGTGCGTGTGTGGTGGCGACGGCAGCCTTACCGGAGCCAACGTCTTCCGCAATGAGTGGAGCAGTCTGCTGGATGAACTCTTAAAGAAAGGTGAGGATTTCTCCAGAAAAAAAAGTACTCAGAGTGCATATCAGAAATAATAAGGAAAGTAAAAAGTTATTCACTGGTGAAATAGTTCTTTATTGCCTTGGATATGGAAACTGCTTCATTTAATGTCAGTAATTGTGTGTGTTGGTGTTACTTCAGGAAGGATCACAGACACTATGGCTAAGAAGCATAACAGCCTGAACATCGTGGGGCTTGTTGGCTCCATAGACAATGACTTCTGTGGCACTGACATGACCATCGGAGCCGATTCTGCCCTGCACCGCATCATGGAGATAATCGACGCCATAACCACCACTGCACAGAGGTGAGCTGCTGTGTAATACTGAACAGTGACAGCTGCTGGCATTTCATCAAAATAACTGGAATGAAGTCACTGGAATTGGAAGCAAATGAGTTTCAGAAAAGAAGATGTGTCAAGCACACCTCAATGCACCACAGCAGTACTTCACTGAAGAAAATTTGTGGTTGTAAAGATATAAAGAAGATTAGTCAGCAACCATTTTGATAAACATTCTCTGATTGGAGTCAAATGTGAGAGTTTGCTGTCTATTTTTAGTGAACAGTTTCTTTGGACATGCAGTAATGATAATGATTAAGGACAAGTCTCAGGCCTCTCAGACTTAACTTAATATACCTTTGCAGTGAATGATTAACTCTTAATGGAATGCGGCCCTCTCCACCATTCAAGCCTTTTTGGCATGACATTCATCTTGCCCAGACTTGCCTTCGCATACACCAGCATGTTCTTTGTGTGTTTGCTCACTTAGCTTGTGCACAAGGTCCTCAAAGTAACTGTTATGTACTTCCTACAGCCACCAGCGCGCATTTGTTTTGGAGGTAATGGGACGGCACTGCGGGTGAGAATTACATTTTGACCAATTTTGCGTTCCCTTATGCATTACAATTGTATACATTTATTATTATACATTACTGTCATTTTATTCTGTGTTATGACTCTAGGTATTTGGCCTTAGTCTCAGCTCTGGCATCTGGAGCAGATTGGGTCTTTATTCCAGAGGCTCCACCTCAGCCAGGCTGGGAAGAACATTTGTGTGCTCGTCTGCAGGGGGTAAGACACAGAAACAAGTCCAGACTGTACTGGATGTTAGCCCTAGGCATATACACATTTATATTCACTGTGTGTTTTTAAGTAGACAAATTGAGCATAGTGTCAATTCAGGCACACCATGATATCAGGCCAATTTGCTAATGCCATGCACGGCACGCTATTTAAGTTGCATTGGCCTATCCACAGTCATCTGTGCAGCTGCAAGCCACTTTGCAAACCGCTTCCAACCCAGCTCCTCCTGTCATGCTTTGTCTGACTTGATCAGTATCTGCTGTCATTGAAGCTTGCTCTGTTGTGTGCATGGTCTCGCCACTGCTTTTGCCACCTCCAGCTTTCTGTGTATATATGGAAGTACAGGGAGGTGTGCTCTCCCCGCTTTACGCTTTCCATGTTTTTGAAGTCCCAAAACAGAGCCGTGCTGACAGATATAAATTACTGCAGATGGAAATAGCAGTCTTCCTTTGACGGTAGTGGTCCTAACTTTAAAGCAGAGCTCTCCTCTTTAAAAGAAACAGAACTCGGATACACGGCTGTGCTTAATGACTCTGACTTATTTACCTGTTTACCTCTAGAGCCGCACAAGGGGGAGGTCGAGACTGAACATCATAATCGTCGCAGAAGGAGCCATTGACATAAATGGCAAGCCCATCTCCTCAAATTATATAAAAGATGTAAGTCTAAAGCTTAAAGGACCTAATGAGTAATGCTTCAACAACGCAGCACTTCACAAACATTCAATGCAGCATTGCAATTTGATTATATCAGACATTGCTTTTTAGATTATTTATTCCACTCCTTCATGGTAGGTTGTAGTTTGCTTGGCAACAGCTATTGTTAAGAGCTTCCTCAAATGCATTTCAAACTGAAATGCGTACATGTGTGTCTTGAAGCTGGTGCAGAAGAGGCTGGGTTACGACACCAGAGTGACGGTACTCGGCCATGTTCAGCGGGGAGGAATTCCCTCAGCATTTGACCGAATTCTGGTAAGCTGGGCAACATATTTTATACTGGATTATTTGTCAGACTTGTACATATTTTTTAAGTAATATAAATCATGGACATTTAAAGAAAACTTTTGCAAATATATGAGTTTGTATTTACAGAGCAGCATATTGGGTGTTGAAGCAGTGGTAACCCTGATGGAGGCTACTCCTGACACCCCCGCCTGTGTCATTGGCCTGTCGGGCAACAAAGCAGTCCGCCTGCCTCTGATGGAGTGTGTGGAGATGGTGAGTCTCTCTTGTCTTCTATCATTTATTTGTAACGGACAGACCCAATCAGAAATTGTGATGTTGAGCTCTGGTTTTACTGCACCACCCTTTGCAGACTAAGTTGGTGCAGACGGCCATGGATGAGAAGAGATTTGATGAAGCCATTAAACTGCGTGGAGGGTGAGAGTTTATTTGTTATTCCTTGATTTATGCCACCTTATCATTTATCTTACAAAATGATAAGTTTATGTTGTTTATTGCAAATAAAAAAAAAACTAAACTAATGATGTTTCAGGAGCTTTGAGAACAACTGGAATATCTACAAGACTCTTGCCTTCTACAAGCCTGTTCAGACTAAGGTAGGTCTGGAGGACTTGCAGACTGTTTTAGCCATACTGTACATGATATGAAAGGATCACAGAATTTAAACTCACTGTTCCCCTTTGTGTCTGACTCATGTTTCTTCAGAGCAACTTCTCTTTGGCTATTCTGAACGTGGGCGCTCCAGCGGCAGGGATGAATGCGGCGGTGAGGTCGGCAGTGAGGTCGGGGCTCTCCTGTGGACACAAGATCTACGGTGTCAATGATGGCTTTCTGGGGCTCGCCGACGGATCGGTGAGGCTGCGTTTTTATCACACTGAAGGAGATTTCTCATACAGGTTGCTGTGCAACCTGTAGAAGACTTAAGAGGAAACTCTTTTGCCACCTGTCTGTCTGCAGGTGTTTGAGATGGAATGGCACAGTGTGGCTGGATGGACGGGCCAAGGAAGCTCACTGTTGGGGACAAAACGGTGAGTGCCAAGATACATGAATCAATTTTCTAACCTTAGTTATAATGCAACATTGGCTTGGGTTAGACAAGTTGTTAAGAGGTAGCACTGATGAACTTGTTTCATTTCCTTCCTCAGGACTCTTCCCAGTGATCACCTGGGGAAGATTGTGGAAACTCTCAGCAAGTTTGACATCTCAGCTCTGCTTGTAATAGGAGGGTTCGAGGTATAAGAAGCATGAAGTGTCACACCTAAATTACTCGAGTCATAAGTTACCATGTTAAAGTCACCTGTCTCTCTTTGACTTTTGAAGGGGTACCAAGGTGTGCTGCAGCTCTATGAAGCCAGGTGTCACTTCGATGAGCTCTGCATCCCCATGGTTGTTATCCCTGCTACCATTAGCAACAACGTCCCGGGAACTTTCTTCAGTGTGGGTGCAGACACTGCTGTCAATTGTGCAATGGAGGTAGGGCTCAGTAGATTGCACATTAAACAACAAAAAGGTTCCTAAGCCTTTTTTTAAAAAAAAATTTTTATTTGCCTTTCAGTACAAATGTTATTCTTTGTAGTGTTAAGTTTGAAATCATTTGTCTTATTCATTTGGCCCATGAGTTGTTCTTTTTTCCACAAATCAATGCTTTGACCTCTAAAAGACTTATTATAATTTTGTGTATAAACCAAGTAGGAGCATTTAGAGTTACATTAGGAGTATTTAGAATCATCTTACAACTTTGAAGGCATGGAAAATAAGAGAGTGGTTCAATTTATCTCTCTAAATCTATATATGAACCAAAATCTCTGAGGAATGTCTCCAGCAGCTTTTTGAATCTGTGACATGAAAAATTGGGGTCCAGCCTGGTACCTAACAAAGTGTCCAGTGAGTGTAGTGGTGCTTCCTTCCTCCCTTTACAAATTGCTCCTTTCTTGTTGGAGTTTTACTCTTTCTAGACTCAGCGAGTTTCTAAACTGTGAGTTAATTAATAATTGAGTAAGAGTCCTCTATCTTCACTTTAACAACCACTTACAGAACTTTGCTATAAACCTACTTTTTATGACATAATTTTTCTACAGAGCTGTGACAAGATCAAGCAGTCTGCCAGTGGGACCAAGAGACGAGTGTTTGTGGTGGAGACTATGGGTGGATACTGCGGATATCTGGCATCCTCTACTGGGATAGCAGTGGGTGCTGATGCCGCCTACATCTTTGAAGATCCCATTAACATCCGTGACCTCAAGGTAAAAGAAAGAACTCTGAAGAAAAAACAACTTTTTTTCTTTTCTATTTATGATGCAGCTTTGTTTCTCCTAATTATTTGGACTGTTTTCAGACAAATGTGGAACACTTAGCTGAAAAGATGAAGAAGGATGTCCAGCGAGGACTAATCCTGAGGTAAATAATAATAAGTCATTCTAAAAAAAAAGAGATCATGTCTTTCAGCTGGCTTGGGATTGCATCAGCGAACTAACAGAAGAGCTGGAGGAGGCAGCTGGGTAGAGTGAGGTGTGCACATCTCTGCTTAGACTGCAGCCCTCACATAAGCAGGAAAAATGGATGGTTAATTATTATATAAATACCACAGTGGTTTTTACAGTTGTCCAGATGTGCCATCAATGTGAAAAGCATTGTTGCAACCAAAAACATTATGGGACTCCTTGCTTAATCATGTTCTCTGTCATAATAGGAATGAAAAATGCCATGAAAACTACACTACAGATTTCATCCATAGGCTGTATTCATCAGAGGCAAAGGGCATCTTTGACTGTAGAGTCAATGTGTTAGGACACCTCCAGCAGGTATTACCACTAAATACACTAATTATATTAGTTACCTGACATAGAGTTGTAGTCAGAAGTTTACATGCATTTATTTGCATCATTTCAGATGCATTTACATGAACAGTAATTTGGTGTATTTAATGGTTTCTTTAAGCTGTTCTTTTCCAGGGTGGAATGATTGTAGAGCATACATCTTTAATAACTTTAAAAAAAAGAATTGAGTGCACAAGCTTGAATTTTTCATTTTCTGTATTCGACACAGGGTCAAAAGTGTACATGCACCCCACTAACATTTGGTTAAATGTCCCTTGGCAAACTTCACCTTGTCCAGATCCTTTTGATAGTCATCAACAAGCTTCTGGCATAATTCTGGCTAGATATTCGACCACTCTTCTTGGCAATTGGTAGCATTATAGTCGGGGCTTTGGGAAGACCATTCCAGAATGTAACTTTTTTATTTTTCAAGTTATTAAAGATGTATGCTGTAAAATAATTTCACCCTGGAAAAAGAACAGTTCAAAACAATCATTAAAAGCACCAAATTTCTGTGACGTTCACGCTCATGACAAGAATGTCAACTTCTGACCACAACTGTTAATCACATGTTGATCTGACAGTTTTGTTCTCGGTTTGTGCTTTAGGGCGGGGCACCTTCTCCCTTTGACAGAAATTTTGGCACAAAGCTGGGTGTGAGATCCATCGACTGGCTTTCAGAGAAACTGACTGAGAACTACAGACAAGGTAGGCTTACTGCAAGTTGTATGTGGCACTGATAAAGCATGCCCAAACCCTGAATCAAACATCGGAGGTGTATTGATTGCATTTTTTCCCCACCAGGCCGTGTGTTTGCCAACTCGCCAGAAACAGCATGTGTGATCGGCCTCAACAGGAAGGTCATCTCATTCACCCCTGTCACCGAACTGAAGGAAATAACCGATTTTGAGTAAGTAATGCAAAAAACACAAATGTGTATTTACCTTGTATTGTTTATTAATCAGTATCCTCTTGTTTTCTAAGGCACCGAATGCCCAAGGATGAGTGGTGGTTAAAACTGCGGCCAATGCTAAAAATGCTGGCCAAGTACCAAACCAGCTTCAACGAGTACGTCCCGGGGGAGATTGAACATGTGACTCGACGCTCCATCAGCATTGACTCTGGATTCTAGGCTCTCTAAAAAGACAGTATGCTTTGCACCTTTTAACCTCTATTCCCCATCGTGGGACTAATAAAGGGATTTCTTCTTCTTCTTCTTAATTCTCATTACCACTTATAGTATATAGCCTTTCTTCAAGAGCGTGGGGCTTTCAGTTTGGACTGCCGGATTTCTTGTTTTCACATTAAGATATTTAAAATGCTGAACTCCCTTGCTCTGCCCTCATAAACTGATAATTGCACAGATTTTGTGTGCTCCTACTTGCACTAAAGTTATTCCTAGTAGCTCAGAGAAGCTATGATCTGGGACTGCTTTGTGCGCAGATTTATTTGTGTATAGTTACGGCACATACTATATATGGCTTCAAAAGGCAGCTGAACATTTACTCCATGCCCATCTCGCAAACTGAAAGCTCACAAACATACTCTCTAAATGCCAGCACTGATCTCAGATCAATGTCACAGTAGCTTTAGTGTATAAAATCCTGTAACAGTATTTATTTAATGAGGAATTCTGTCTATGGTTTTCTTATTTGTTGTGCCAAGATGCAAGTGAGGCTTTGTATATTTAAACTACTGCTCAACAGCCAAGAGTGCCATTAAACAAAAAATTTTATAGATTTAGTACTGTATATGTGTTATGAAACAGGCTGCATGCGGGGTGGTATAAATGCTTTCTTTCCAAAATCACAACAAAGACTGAGCCAGAAATCATATGATAAAGGAGGCTTATTAACAAAGAGTGCTGGTTATGTTTTATTAGCTACAAATAACAACCACTAAATGTCCATGTGGTTGGGTTGAAAAACTCCTTTGATACCTATTTAACTCCTCGAATGTCTGAATGTGACTTGTATTTTTAATTACTGTAAAACTGCTTCTGCCTGAACAGCAAACAACAAAATATGAACACAAGATAAAACAAACTTCACACACAACTGCTTAACATGAACAGGGAAATCTGTAAAGGAATATGAACTTGTGTTTGTATTATTGTTCTTTCGTCTGTATCTGTCTTCAATAAAATTTGATTGAACTGTGTTTACTTTAGGTTAAACCTTTAAATTTATAACCATTTACAGTAACAGAACAAAAAATGTTTGCTATGTCACTGCCCACTACATATGAACATTAGTGAGAAAATAAAGATGGATGAAATTGTTCTATAAAATAAAACAATTAAGAACTTCAAAACATTTTAGAGCTCTTAGAAGTTGAATGAAAATGGAAATTCATCTCCGGTGCTTTCTTTTTGAGTTGACTGAGGGCTCTTGGTGGTGAAGGCAAACTGGAAGTCCTCACATTGCTCTGACTGGTCAAACAGGAATTGAGGGCCTGTAAAATCATATACAGTACATACCTGTAGTTCAAAATGACCACACCGAGCAAACATTTAATGATTTGATACTTACAGTTTGATGATTTTGATCCAGAGGTTTTCTAGAAAGGGTTGGATACAATTTAGTATTTTTGTTCCAATAATGAGACATGATGAAGTGGAGAAGGTTTACATTGAAAAGCAATATTACCTTCTCAGTGAACAAAGCTCCAGTGAAACCGAAAGAGTCCTGTAAAGAAAACTGGAGGTAATTCCACATCAGGAAAACTGATTTCTGTCTTAAGTGTTTGAGCTGAAGGCAATTGGACTTCTTTTTGCTTAGTGAGAAGGTTTTGCATCTCATTCAAGAGGCTTCTTCATTTTTCATAAGCTTATGAGGAATCCGAGGGCTTTAACCCTCTGGAGGTTGCCCTGAGAGCCGCTGACCCACCCTATCCTAAGGCTGTTAAAGGTCACGGGAGCCTAGGTGTGAATTCCTTGTGAGACACTGCCCCACCCTCATGGGTCAAAGTGTGAGTGGGAGTTGAAGGACTTAGGAAAATATCTCAAGACTGCGTTACAATTTATAGTATAGTGTTATAGTTTATATAATAGTTTATTTGTTATAGTTTAGACTCAGACGAACAGTTCAATTATCAGCCACCTATAACACAGGCTAAATACTTGGGACTCCCTCTCAGGTTTTAGAACTGAAGGAGCCTCTTTGCTGAGAGATGAAACATCTTCAAGTCTAGTTGCTTTCATCTCAGGCCCATAAGACTACCATGACCTAGGTGACCAAAACCTACACAGATAGCATATTCCTCACCTCCTCCTGTGATGAACCCTCATCAAATCCAGGAAACCCTGGTGTGTTGGAATCAGAGTTCAGAGAGAACAGGAAAGCTGGAGATTTGGTTTCAGAGGTCCTTTGATCTTGGGACCTGGCAGGGCTAAAGCTACAATGAACACATGAAAAACAGTTGTCATGAGTTGTCGTGAGGGTAATTCGAAGCATCAGATGACTCATCCAAAGCCTTACTTGAATGAAAATGTTGGGGTTGAAGACACAGATGTCATTTTTGCTGGGAATGTCTCAGGATCAGTCTCCCGAGATGACATCTGACAAGAAGCACCGAGTTCCTCATTGTCCTTGTCACTTAGCGCCTGTTCTTCATGTGTAGCTACTCCCTTCTCCATCTCACTCTTAAGAACCTCCTCTGCATGTGATACAAGAAGCAGCTTTTCCTGAGGAAGAGGTAAAAGCATTTCCAACAGTTAGAATGGATAGCTGTAAAACTGAATTTTCAATGGGCATAATTTTGTGGACAACAGATATTTTTTTTAATGAAAACTGATAACAAGATCAGTGGAGTATCATGAGCAACATGAGATTTATTCTGGAAATCCATACGATCTCTGAGCCGCTTAGACACAGTAGAATAAATCAATGAGTGCAATAGAATGGTATCAAAAGATATCAAAATCACACTTGGTAAACTCTGAGATATCCAGGCAAAGACCAGAAAGATTTAACCTACATTTCCCATAATACACCACATTATTTATAGTCATTTGCTGGATTCCTTTGTAAACCCTTTCTGAGAAACAGTAGTGGCCTCTAACCCTGTGCAAAGCTCACAGCCTGTAAAAACAACCCTAATCACACTGTTTGGGTTTAGAGAAGTGCCCCTTCTAGTAAAGACATAAAAAAAAAAACAAAGGAATGGACTTCCTTCCTTCCTCAATAGCAGGCCACTGTCTATTTATAACACAGTCTCTGTGGTGGAGACCTTTAAACCGGTTTTTGCAAGGCAAACTAAGACGGATAGCAAAAAAAGAACGTTTTAATAAATTTGGAAAACTTGGTTGATGAAGTGATTTTGGGGGTAAATAGCAAATATAGTAAACTAAAAATCAGAAAACCTGGTCTTCTTGTGAAGTTTCCTCTTCCTGCACCTCAGTGTGCATTTCCTCTGGTTGACTCTGCTCTGAAGACACAAATATTCTGCTGATGTGGTTTGATTAACATAATCATCCAAACAAAACACATCAGAGAGGTTTACCACAAAGCTAAATTCACTGCTTAGTTGCGTACGTTGAGCTTAAAATGAGAGTTTTCAGTGTCACAAAGGTTGCTCTCTTTTAATCTGGCTACATCATAAGTAGTTTGTATAGCAGCATGAACTTAGTGATGCTGAAAATGTATAATTATGCTTTGCTTGATCCTAATCTGCTGCCAAGTTGGTTTACACTCCTGAAACTCCAGATAATAGAACACAGCAAGTCGATCAGTCTTTTTGAAGGTTAATCAATAGATTTTAATTTTATCTGGCCACAAGCTAAAGTTATTTTCTTTGCAGTCATCAGGCTGTGGGACAAAATAAGAGCTGAATGTACTCAGTCTCTTGTAGTGTTTCAGGACCAAATTTAAACTTTCAGAACTCTAATTTGCAGCTCAAGTCACATTAAAAATTAACGGCAGCACCGAGTGGAAAATATATTACCTTTTGATTAATGGACAGTGCACTAAAGAGGTGAAGAGAGTGCAGGCAGGGTGGAGTGGATGGACAAAGGTGTCAGGGGTGATTTGTGACAAACGGATAGTAGCAAGAGTGAAAGGGAAGGTTTACGAGAAGGTATTGAGACCAGCTCTGATGTATGGTTTGGAGACAGCGGCACTGACAAAGACAGGAGGCAGAGCTGAAGATACTAATTTCATTGGGGGGATGGACAGGATTAGAAATAAGAGGGACAGCTCAGGTTGAGCAGTTTGCAGATAAAATTAGAGAGATTGTTGAGGAGGTTTGGAAAGATGTTGAAGGTGAAACTGCTGGAGGAAGGCCACAGAGAGGATTTATAGATGTAGTGAAGGAGGACATGCAGAGGGTTGGTGACAGAGGAGAATGCTATGCAACTAACCTTTCAGCATTGCTCTTTTTACTTATCTGCAGCAACTTTTATCTTTACTGTAATACATCTTTCTCCATCACCCAAAGACATAGAATGAATTAGGCAGCACTCAATCATTGAATTTCATAAGAAGAGTCAAATGATGCTCTCTCAGACTCCCAGAGCCCAACTCCCAGATTGAGGAAGAAAGCCTAAGTTAAAAAAAGCTGATAACCACTATTGTGATACCTGTTACATCTGACTGGGGTTTTATGTTTTCTCAAGCCAACTAAGGTTAAGAAAGTGTGGCTAGTACATCCTTCAGATGGATGAAGAAATACGAACTGAAGAACTTACCACATAACTGCTGACTTGGTTTCACTGGGGAAATACAACAGGTGGATGAATCCTGGATGTTTGCCTCATGAATCTCTTCAGCATTTACCTCTTTATCAGATGTTTTATAACCCTTCTGGAAGACATGTTCAGATTTATGAAAGTGGGAAGTTGTAAGTTGTAAGCTTTAACTACATTTCACAATTGCGTACCAGTAATTAAATGCCTTTATTAAAATGTTAAATCAGTACCCTTGTCGGGTTGAGATGCAGAGAGGAAATGTCAATGGAAGAATCACTGTGCTCTGCAGTCTGATGATCAAATAGTTTCTCTTGTTCTGTTACAGGCTGCAGGCCAAAAGCACTAGACACAAAAAAGGACTCAGTCAGTCAGAAATGACCCTCACTATATGTGATTATTCTTTGTTATCTGTATGATTCAGAAAAAAGTTACCTATCTGGGAGTTTCTCAGTGGAAAATGAAGTGGCTACTGGACCTGTTCAGACAAATATTTAACAAGCTGTAAAATTTTCAGCTCTACCAGAGCAAAACATGAAGATATAAAAGGTTTATCACCAGTAAGATGGTCCAGCTCCTTCTGCTTCATTGTTATTTGTTCATCCCAAGCCTTGATCCTACATTCAATTTCCTCTTTTTCAGCCTGCAGCAGGAGGAGCTTTTCAGCGAGAGGGTCTTGTAAATAATAGTCTTTATGCTCCTGGAAAGTCTTTCTGTAGCTTGCAATCCTTTCTTCAAAGAGCTGCCTGTTTAGTCACAAATAAAGAACAATTCAGCTTGCTTGTTGGTGACACAAAAATATATTAAACATAAATACGGTTACTAAATGAACCCACACGTCATGGTTGTAGCTGGCTTTTCTTGTCTCCAGTTCTGCTTTCAACGTCTGCTCATACTGAAGAAGCAAGCCATTAGTCGTCTTCATTCTAAATGCATTTAAAAAACAAGAATGTATACTGTAACTTGTTTACCTTTCCTTTGTAATTGCTACACCTTATTTAAGGACTGCACTGTTTTACTTGAATGTCAATATTTGGCATCACCACCTTTGTTTTTCAACACAGCCTGAACTCATTAAGCAGCTTTCTTATAATTTCTTCAGTGTTCAAGAATGTTGTAGTTCTCCAGGCTTCTTGAAGGATATTAAAAGCTCTTCTTTGGTTCTTGGCTGCCTTTTGTTCTGTTCTGTTCTTTGTCAAGATGATCCCACACTGCTTCAATAATGTTGAGGTCCAGGCTCTGGGGAGGCCAATACATGACTGAAAGCGTCCCACTGGGTGTTTTTTAGTTATGCTTTTAGTGCACTGACAGTCTGTTTGGGATCATTGTCATGTTGGAAAATGAAGCTGTTGCCCACCAGATGCTTCACCATGGTATTGCATGTTGGATCAAAATTATAATTCCATCTACTTTGACAAGAATCCCAACACCACTGGCTGGAATGCCAAATGCAGCCCCAAACCATAGGTGCTTGGACTGGACAGAAAATCATTGAAAAAGCAGCCAATGTCCAATAAAAAAAAAAAGAAAAAACTTGAGGAAGCCACTTTAAAAAATTACAAGAAAGCTTGGAAGCAAAACATAAACAAAACCTTGTGTACAGTACTCTATCTTCCTGCTGTTCATTCTCAACTGCAATAATATTTAAAAATAAACTTTTTCTATATGCCTGATGATACCAAGTGTTTGCCTCTGAACCTCAATCTGCATTTTTTTTATATCTGGGTCATATTTTAAATCTTATTATGTACCATTGTAAATCTAGCACAGTTTGGCTCATGTATTACCTATTTACACAACATTATGCAATGCCATACCTATTTGCATTTTCTTTATTGCGTGTTACAGTGCTCTGTTTCACTCCAATTTCCTCTTCAAGTTTCTCAATATTTCTGTGGATTGCTCCAATGTAAGACTTCTTCTCAGCAATGTCAGCTCTGCAAACTGTTGCCAAACACATTAACACAGCACACAATACTTTGGTATTAAAAGACAAGAATCATGCTACAGGATTCTGAACATTTTATTTCAGAGATTAATAGCTGAAATTCAAAAGGAATTTTAATGTAATCCCTTAAGACTAGGCAGGTGGCTGGAAATGTCCTGGATGGGAAACTTAATCAATCCGAGTATTAAAGTAGGAAACCTTGAACAATACCAGATTAAACGGACCTTATAAAAGGGTGGCTTATTTCTTTAAATTACTCAAGAATAAGGAACCAGAGATGATAAAGAAGATGCTGTCACTTATAATTTTTATAGCTTTAGTATCATGAAATTCCAGAGACTGGACCCAGAGGAAGACATAATAAAAAGAAAACCTTTATTTGTTGATCCAAAAAAGCCCCCAAAATAAAAAAAAAACAAACAGGAATCCTTAAAGGGGCTCAAGAAACAAAAGGTGGGCAAACAGGGAATAAACAGACAAGCTAATAACTGGCAAGGGGATAGGCAAGTCAAGAACTCTCAAGATCCGAGGCCCCACATCCTGATGGCAACCGTGTATGTACCCCAGAAGAGGAAGAAGGGAGACCCTAGACAGAGCCCTCATGGCCAAAGTGCAAGAGATCTAGAGATTCAGAGGTAACAAGCAGCCCACCCCACCAGAGGCCAGCCACCCTGGTACAAGCCGAGAACATGGCCTTGAGGCCCCACATGCCCACGAACTGCCATCCAGCAGAGTTCAACCCCCCTGTGCCACAGAGGCCTGCACACCCCCAGATCTCAACCCCCAAAAGAGCAGGCCACCAACCACACAAAAACAGCCAGCCATGCACCATGGAACCAACAGGTACTCACAGCCTTGGAGTTGCTGCCTCCAAGGCTGTGGTTATTTCTCCAATAGGGAGAAATAGGGAGAAATAACCTCCACCCTCTAAGAATATTTCCTACAGAGCCAATTGGGCTCAGCAAGGTCCAGTCCCAGCTGTGCATGCCTACACACAAACAGCCCACTCACTCACTCATACACACTCACATACCAATCATACAAGGACATAAAACGAAACACACAGGATGAATTCTGACTACAGATATAAACAATGTCCCACAGCAAACTGCAAAAGCAACCCAAGACTTTATAATGGCAAGTAAATAAATGGAATATTGTTTAATTTCCAAGTCAGTCACCTGATCTAAAGCAGCTTTTCAGTTATTAAATACAAAACCGAATGTAGAAAGACCCACAAACAAACAGCAACTGGCAGTAAAGGCTTAGCAGATCATTTCCAACGCAGCATCTGGCGATGTGCATGGCTTCTAGGTTTCAGGATTTTCATCCAAGTATTAAAAACAATACTTGTATTTAAAATTGTGCTACTTTATCTTGTTGCTTTATAGAAAATGGGGGACAGTGTATAAAAATGGCTGTAATTCTTAACTGTAGCTAAACATAAAGTAAGACAAAAATGAAGAAAACCAGAAGACACTGCCTTTACCCAGTTTGCCATGATGAGCCAGTGTTTTAACACCAACCTTAATGCAAACACATACCTATAATCTGTTGGTCAATTGCATTCTTCTGTTGAGAAAGCTCCCGAGTTTCAAGAGCTATAAAAAATAAAGTACATATTACACTTACAATTTTTTAAAAAGTTTTATTTTCTTATGAATATGTAGGTTATAATAGTAGCTAGCTTGCAGCTGATATTTAGCCATACACCTAATCCATGATATAAGAAAACTGATTTTAAACTAGAATAAACTAAATAAGTGAACTTACCGAGCTGAAAGAGAAGACTGTCAAGATTATCAAGTGAATTCCTGTCATTCATTTTTATGTTTTCAGGTTAGGTTTACCACATCAATGATACCTGTCTTAATGGCTGCTGGTACTGCTGCTAAAGGCTAACTGAGACATGAAGCTAAAGGATTTTCCACACATAATATTCACTCTTTAATTATTTCCGTTATGAGTGAAGGACAGGAGATTAATTTTGTTGTTTCTATAAATTTTTTAAAGCAAGCATATAAGTGATGGTCTTTAACTAATTTAAAAAAATTATCTATTTTTTACATTTTGGTGGTATTGAATGAAGAGAACACCACTATCATACTAATTTAAATAAAGTTATTTGCCTAAGCATTATAATTAGTAAACCATATCAAATTCAGTGCAGCAGAATAAGCATGAAAATACAAAAAGTGGTATCAGGTGACATTAAACTGGCTTAGTATGACAGAGTAAAGTGTAGCGGACAGTGCAATAAAGTGACTCAGTGCACATGACCAAGTTAGTTCCATTTACTTGTAAATATACAGTAAACACAAACAGAGCCATTGAAAGATGTATTACCGTACTCTACAAGATATAACAAGGTTAATTATGACTGCTAAAAAGCTTGCTTGAGGGTTAATGGTAAATAAGTACAGGATTGTACAAATGTCTCAATGCCACCCCTCATTTCTGTTTTCCATCTACTGTTCATTAAAGCCTCATCAGAAATGGTCTCAGTGGAAGGGCGGTTTTCAAGAAGCCATTCTTAAGGAAGGGAAATGGGTATAAAAAGGCTGATATATGTCAAATTACGCAAGAACTAGACTGAAAATCACTGGCAACAGGTCTGATGGAGTCATGAATATAAATTTGAAAGTTTTGGTTCAAATCATTATTAATAAATATGAAGGAGTTCAAGAGAGAAGCACAGCAGGGAGAGTCTACAGTCATCTGTAAAACAGGGTGGTTTTGATCCACCATGCAATATATAGCATCTGGCTGACAATAACTTTTCAACATGACAACACACTGGATTATACCTGGATAGAAAAACACATAGTGGCTCAAGACTTTTTGCATATTATCTTGCCTGCAGATTTAAATTTGTACATGATATTAATTGAAAAGTGTTCAGGAGGAAGGGTACAGTCATTCTGCTGACTCTCTGATTGGATCTGATTTTCTGTCTCTATCAGCAGGTCAAAGTCAGGGACCATGAGGTGTCGATGTACTCTGATGTGCTGGTATTGGCAGTCATGGCTCAGAGGGTTGTCTGTGGAGTCTGTGGACCAAAGTGAGCTCAAACTTTGTCTCTGAAAACCTTGACGGAAGGAGGGGAAAAGCATGTCCAGAGGGTACTTAGGTTGACAGCCTCATGAGAGTGCTTTGTTTTATAAATGTGCAAATGTACCTGGTGCTGAACAAACTTCTGGATGACCTTTTTGCAAGTTCAAAGGGCAATTTCCCCCCGGGGCAGAGTTGGACATGCTGAGGCCCACATCCATGCACAGCACCACAGCTGTCTGCAAAGGATACACTTCTTATGTTCATGACTTTTCTGTTTAACACTTTAGAGGTGCCAAAAACACAACATTACTGAAGCAGTGTGAGATCATCTAAAGGCAGTCCACAATCTGAAAAGAGCTTTGAATGCCCTTCAGTCGTCTGCAGAGCGATTCCTGAAGACTATGTACAGAAATGACAAAAAAACTTGACTTAGTGTTTGGCCTGTGTTGAAGAATAAAGGTGGTCATACCAAATATTGACTTTCAAGCTCATTAGAATTGTACAAGTGGCTTTTAACCTTTTAAACTGTATTTCCATGTATGTTTGCCCATCTTTCAACAAATTATTGCACCTATTTCCTATTTTCATAGCAAAATATAGCTAAGGAAATGAGCGTTGCTCAAGACTTTTGGACAGTGCTGTACATTTTGAAAATGATCAGGTATCTGAGCTTTTGTCAAGTGAAAGACACTCTTAAAAATCTTCTAGAAAACAAAAGTTACTTCTTGTTGAATTCGTTTTTTTTTAATAAATTAAAAAGATGACCAGCCTGAGATGTAAGAAAAATGAGTACAGTTTTATTTTCCACGTATATTGAGTCTACCATTATTAGGTACACTGCACTACAATTATCTGAATTTTCCATTGCATTGCTGCCTTAAACTGGAATAAATAACATACATAATCTAATACACAACAGAGGTTAAAAGCCTTTCATCGGAGACAGCGTAGAGTCTAAAATACACGATATCGTATGATATTTGTATTTTATTTCGGGTATTATATTATATTATATTATATTATATTATATTATATTATATTATATTATATTATATTATATTATACTATATTATGTTATATTCTTTTTTTCTGCCCCCCACCATAATTTTTTCCTTATAGACATGACGGCCGTGAGGCTCATGGATGGTGGGGATTGGTGCGAGGCAGAGGTTGGAGGGCGGGATTGGTGCTATTCTGGAAATCACTTTGCGTAGCGCATCTGTATGGGCACAAAACACAGCGCTGAAATGTGCGGGCTCCTGCTCTGTATCAGGAAGATTCAGTAATTTATTCTCATACGGTGCAAGTTCATCTACACGGTGCTCATCCAGCGGATTGAAGGTAAGACCAAACCTCAGTCGAAATATTGTGGTTAGAGCGCACATTCACCGGCTGCAGACAAAAGAGCGGACATGGGTGGGATTTAAATGGGAGGGGATCAGCTGTATGAAGGGCTGCATTGTCGATTTCACCCCTTCTTACGAAAAAATGCATTGTTTTGGAACAACTGCACATTTCCTTTTAGAAATTTAGCATTTTTCTATCACGTGCCTGGACGTCATTATATCAGCCTGAGCCCCAGCCTATATTGCTGCGCTGTAGTGTAAAGAGACCCCCTCCCCCCTTTTAATAAATGTGTCATGCTTTGTTAGTGATATCCTATTTGTTTCCTGTCCATGCAGATGCCATGAGATCAATGATAATGTGACATTTGACATCGACACATAAAGAGAAAATAGGCTACTGTGCAGAATCTGGGCCAGGTTCACTGTGCACTGAGCTTAAAAACATGTTTTTCCCCTAATGGCGCTCTCTGTGTGTGCGCATGTGTGTATGTGTGCATGTTTTTAGACTTTGACATCAGTTGAAAGCTTAATGCAATAAGTGGAGATTTTTTTTATGCTGCTTAGGATTTAACTATTCATTTCTGCAGGTAACCCATCAACAACAGTAGCCTCAGAGTAAGAGTTAACGGATGAATGAGATAGCATGGCACAGGTAGAGGAGCCTCCGACTGAGGGGGAAGGAAGCCCCCAGATGGCCTCCTTAAGGTCTGATGTGTCGGGAAGCCATGCAGACGATGGGGAAGCAGGACCCTCCATGAGGAGGAAGAGGAAGAAGAAGAAAGACCCACGTCCTGAGTCCATTATTGTCTACCGGTCTGAAATGGAGAGGGCACCAGGAGAGGACCAAGGAGGAGAGGAAGTGGCAGAGAGGAGCACTGAGGAGGGAACTAAATTCCTCTGCACACCCACAGGCGAAGGTGAGAAAGCTGTCACATATCATTAAAATCAGGAAACTAACATGTCAGTTACTATTACTGTAGGAAAGGATTTGTGCATAATACAGCCTTCAGTGTTACTGCAAACACAGTTCCAAAAAAGTTAGGACATTGTGTAAAGTGTAAATAAAAACGGAGTCCAATGATTTACATAAACCCATATTTTATCCACAATAGAACACAGATAACATATTACATTTTTAAAACAAAAAAAGGTACCATTTTAAGAAAAATATTAGCTCATGACTAAAAAAAGTTGCGACAAGGTTATGGTCTCTGGGAACTGAGGAGACCAGTTCCTGGACATTTAGTAGAGGAATGTCCTATTCTTGTCTAATTTAGGATTCTAGCTCCCGAATAATCCTGGGTCTTCTTTGTCCTAGTTTTTGTTTCATGATGTACCAAATGAGAGCGATTTATCCAGATTCTTGGAATCTTTTGATGATATTATGTACTATAGATTATGATATATTCAAAATTGAGGGGCATTATTGTGAAATTGTTCTACAATTTGTAGACATTTTTTTCAGATTGGTGAAGCTCTGCCCACCTTTACTTCTGAGAAACTCTGCTTCTCTAAGATGCTTTATTTTTTAATTTTTTTTATTTATTTTTAAACCAAATCATGTTACTGACCTTTTGCCAGTTAATTTATGTAGTTACAAAATGTTCCTCCTGCTGTTTTCTTTTTAGAATCACCTGCCACCTTCCAGCCTTTTGTTGTCCCTATCCCAACCTTTTTTGAAACATGTTGCTGTCGTCAAATCAACAAATCAAAAAATTAACTATTTTCAGTCATTTGAAGCGCTTTTTTGTTTGTCATTTGCTTAACTTCCATGTCATATTATCTATGAACAGGCTGGAGTCTTCCTCCTGACAGCCGATATGTGACCCTGACCGGCACCATCACCCGTGGAAAGAAGAAGGGCCAGGTGGTGGACATACATGTTACTTTGACAGAGAAGGAAATCAGGGAATTGGCCAAGTCAAGGGAGCGTCTTGATGCAGAGTGCGAAGCGAGGGAAGGCTCAAAACGTACCTGTAGCTTAGGTGTGTGTCAGGGACCCCATGTGGTCCTGTGGAGCATCTCATGTGCACCTGTGGTTTTTATCCTCTCCTTCATCACTTCCTTCTACTACGGCACCCTCACCTGGTACAATGTGTTCCTGGTGTACAATGAGGAGCGGACGTTCTGGCACAAAATTACAGTGTGCCCCTTCCTTATCATCTTCTACCCAATGCTCATCATGCCTTTGGCGCTCTCGCTGGCTCTGTACTCTGCTGTGGTGCAGGTGTCCTGGGCCTTCAGTGAGTGGTGGCAGGTGGTGCGAGACCTGGAGAAAGGTTTCTGTGGCTGGGCCTGTGGGAAGCTGGGGCTTGAAGACTGTTCGCCCTACAGTGTAGTAGAGCTGCTTGACTCTGACACTGTTTCTGGCACTCTGCAGAGCAAGGCGCCCAGTGAACTTGCCCAAACATCATCAGTGTGAACCAGTGGATGCTAGGATCAAGAAACATATTGCTGATGTTATCAAAGTTGGAAATTCTTTCAATAATTTGAGTGTTAAAATAAGCACCACCACTCTCTATCTTTCTGCTAATGAAGGGTTTGAGACTTTACTGAAAACTACAGGAGAAAGAAAAGGACCTTTTGGCTAGATTTTTTCTCTAAGTATATAAAAGTGTCTCTTTTGGTAATGATCACACACTAAACACTGCCTGAACCGTCCTTTGGTGCTAAACTGCTACCACAGAGCACTATTGGACACTAAGCATAATTATTATGAGACTTTTCTTTTTTAATTACAGGTTCATTACAGCCTCCCACACATCCCTAAATAGTAATTTCTGAACTGCAGTCCCACTCAATGATCTTTTCAAACATATAAGCCTTGGTTTTCACAGCCAAGCCGTGGACACTGACAGCACACACACAAGCCTTTCATCTACTTTCACTTCATCTGTAAATATCTGTACCTAACTATATATGATCACTGTGCTGTGACGATGATATCAGAAATACCCTCAATGGCAACACTGTTGTGTTTGTGAAGTAATCATAATCAGTTGTATTTGGAGCTTAACAACTTGAAAAAAGGGGGCAACCGTCCTGATGGCACTGGTGCTTGTTTATTGTGTGTCAGTTGCTGATTTTAGTAGTAATACACGTCAAGAGCATCATTATGACAGGAGTAAGAGACAGCAGCAACGTGCTAGCCATTCTCATGAAATCTGACCTTACCTTCTCTACCTACAGTACACAACATAGCCATAAGTTACTACCTAATCAATGAATCTTTCATTTTGAGTAACATCTACACTATATGGCCAAAGGTATTGGGCCAGACCTCTTAGCAATGCAGTCTACCTTTACAAACCTATGTGAAAGAATGGGTCATTCTAAAGAGCTCATTGACTTTGGGGTATGGAGCTGTAATAGGATGTCACAGTTGCAAGAAGTCTGTTTGTGAAATGTTGTCCCTCCTAGATATTCCACAATCAACTGCAAGTAGTATTACTGCAAAGTGGAAGCGTTTAGGAACCACTGCAATTCAACCAGACCGCATAAAGTTACAGAGTGGGTCACCTGAGGGGCATAGTGCACTACAGAAGTCCAAACTTTCTCTGGCATCAATATCAACACACAAACTGTGTGCCAGAAACTTCTTGGTATGGGTTTCCATAGCTGATGCATTCTTTATCTTTAACAGCCGGGACTTCTAATTTTAGCAAACATATGAACCTTGGAGTAAAACCTACATTTGTTGGGGACTGTTGCAGGTTAATACACATTTTGATCTGTAGTGACTACTAGTGACAGCAGCAGGATGATGCAGCCAATGTGTAGGAGTCCACAAAAACCTAACCTAATATTAATCAGGGAATATATTACAGAAGTGACATTTTTATCGGTGGTAGGAATTCCAGTTAAATACCACTGGAATCTTATGGTTAATCAAAATATCAGGTTTTTGCTCAACAGATGATTTTTAAGCATTTCATTTCAATTTTTCCTTGTATAATCAAACAATGATTATCTCATTGGAACTCCAAGAATTCCCTTTAGCTTTAGCAAGAATTACCCTTAGCGTTTCTAATTTTTAAGGCACTTTTTGTAAGTAAAGATGATAATATGATCCAGATATGACCCACTCGGATAACAAGAATTTTAGCCTGTGGGATTTGTACATATTCAAGGTAATCAATCAATGCATGCAGACTGAGAGGAAAGGAGATCGAGCCCCCTTTTTTGCCTCCAGCTCCTATAGAGGGTTAATTCAGCCGTGACCATAGTGAGAACAAGCTGACTGATTATGCTTTTTTATTGTCATGTTATCTATCATATGTTGAACAGCATTAAATCAGATATTTGTGTTGTCTTCATTGTTTTGGTTTGCACACACAAAAAATGATTGTTTTTGGTCATTTTCCAGCTGAAGAATTTCTGTTACATTTCCACGCTCACATATTTTATATGTCACTTCCATTTTCTATATTTGAGCCTAGTATACTTTCCGAAGATGTTCTAGCTAGGTGTTTTTATACTTCAGCACTTTGAGATACCTGTACTGTAAACAACTATCATAAAACAGACTGAAATTCAAGTGTGATCGGATTAAAATAACCAGATCGTTTAAATATTTGATGATTCAAATGTTTATGGATAGAAGTGGCTGGGTAAAGTGATGCAGTTTCACATGTTGACAGTCTATACGATGCAAACATATACACAAATGAAATAAAGTGTTGCGTTATTACATCTCAACTACAGGCTGATTTTTATATCTTTTTTTTGTAAAGCTTGTGAGTATTTTCTGTGGTCACACTAACCAACAGACAAAGACAAGTCAGCCTGTAAACCTGCATTGTGCACAACGATGCAGATGGCTGTCTGGGATGTGTGGTCGTTTAAGATATGATTATTGGCACCCCAGTGTTATCCTGCAGTACTCACTAAGGAAAATCCAGACTCTCTTATGCAGCAAAACAGTTCCAAATACCATGTGTTGGTGAGAAACACAGTCAGGTTGACTTACCAACTTGTTCTGCTGTGGCCTCTTTTTTACGGTTTGATTTTGTTAACCTAATTTAGGCTCTAGTTGGAGCTTTAAAATACATACCTTACATAAGACATACAAAAAAGAAGCTTTGAGTATATGCACATATATAAAAAAACGCAAGACTATGTAAGTGTAAAGGTACAAACCTATGCGTAATGGCTGAACATTGCTACTGAATGACTGAAGATAATAAGGTTATATATTTAATCATTTTTCTTTAAAAAGTTAAGTAGTTTACTGCAAGGAGGGTTTAGCCAGACTTGTAATTTATAAAAGAATCAAAAATATTTGCAAATGAAAAATCCAAGTTAATATATATATAACACACAAAAAACAATCAATTTGCGGATGAAAAAGATAGAACTTGAACAGATTTTGTTTCTTTTTAGCCATTTTGTATATTCACTTATGAGTTGTAATTATTATTTTGCATGAATTTGTTTTCAACCTCAGTGTTTTTGAATCTTGACCACAGCTCCAAAATATTTGCATATTGTAGGAGCACAGACGCTGGAGGGCGTTTGACCTACATTTGATTTTTGCTTTTAATCGGACCGGCGCTGCCGCATTTCAACCACGAAAGCCTTTGTGAC
Source organism: Bujurquina vittata (assembly GCA_015106715.1). Lineage (NCBI taxonomy): Eukaryota > Metazoa > Chordata > Actinopteri > Cichliformes > Cichlidae > Bujurquina > Bujurquina vittata. Next base: position 3,022 of record VUQK01034933.1, on the reverse strand, counting down.
GGTTTAATACGGATCTTGCTTAACGCGTATTGATGCACATTTAAGGCACATTGTAATTTACGGTGAGGAACAACAATAAATAATAAATTCATGTGATGTACGGAACAAATCTCGCTGTAAACAGGAACTTCGTTTCTGTTCCCGCAGTTCACCGTTCCTCTCCGGCTTCATAACAAAGTGACACAGCCTTTGCTCTGGTGGAGGGAAAGTGCGAAGAAGATGGCAGGCGCTAAAGTAAGTTATTTTATGTTTCCTTTTAAAGAATTAAATCACATGTATGTAGAGGTTGGTTAAATACTGTTCGTTGTCTTATATGTGCAGCTTTTAATCATTAGGAATAGTTTTCTGTTTCATTAAACTTTGAAGCGTTTACGACGTGTTGGGACATGTTGAGACTGAGGCTGTCACGCCCTCATTCACTGCATTCAAGGCTCAGTTGCTGGCTTAAACTGCACAAGAAAACATGGTTTTAAAGTAATAATTAAGAAGTACTTCTGTGTTTTTGGCACCTCTAAAGTGTTAAACAGTAACGTCATGAATTAAAGAAGTGTGTTCTCTGCAGACAGCTGTGGTGCTTTGCATGGATGTGGGCCTCAGCATGTCCAACTCTGCCCCGGGGGAAGAGTCTGCCTTTGAGCTCGCTAAAAAAGTCATCCAGAAGTTTGTCCAGCGCCAGGTACATTTGCACATTTATAAAACAAAGCACTCTCGTGAGGCTGTCATCTAAAGCACCCTCTGGACATGCTTTTCCCCTCCTTCTGTTAGGTTTTTTCAGAGACAAAGGTTGAGCTTGCTTTGGTCCTGTTTGGCACAGACTCCACAGACAACCCCCTGAGCCAGGACGGCCAATACCAGAACATCAGAGTACATCGACACCTCATGGTCCCTGACTTTGACCTGCTGATAGAGATTGAAAATCAGATCCAACCAGAGAGTCAGCAGGGTGATTGTATCCTTCCTCCTTCCCTGAACACCTTTTTATTAATACTATGTACAAACTTAACTCTGCAGGCAAAGTAATGTGCAAAAAGTCTTGAGCCACCCCTAATTTCTTTATATTGGGAAATTGATAATGGGGGAAATGAGCTAGAAAAATTAGAAACATGTGCAATTATTTTATTGAAATATGCATAGAAATCCAGTCTATAAGGTAAAAACAGAGTTTATATAGTTCTCACGAGCCTGAAAGTCAATATTTGGTATGACCACCTTTTATTCCTCAACATAGCGTGAACTCTTTAAGGCAGCTTTCTTGCAGTTATTTTAAGTAGTCTTCAGGAATCGTTCTCCATGCTTCTTGAAGGTCATACAAAGCTCTACTGTTGAGGTTGGCTGCCGTTTGTTCCATTATCTGTCAAGATGATCTCACACTGCTTCAGTAATGTTGAGGTCCCGGCTCTGGGGAGGCCAATATATAATTCTTATTGTTTTCTATCCAGGTATAATCCAGTGTGTTTAGGATCATCACTGCTGAAAAATTAGACTGTTGCCTATCAGTGCTTCCCAGATAGTATGGTGGATCGAAATCTGATGGTACTTTTTCCATGTTCATTGTTCCATCAGTTTTGATAAGATTCCCAACACCACTGGCTGAAATGTAGCCCCAAACCATGACAAAGCATCAACTGTTTTAAGAATGGCTGTAGACACTCCCTGTTGTACCTCTCTCCATACATACTGATATTGAATCAATATTTTCAATTTGGATTCATCACTCCATAAGATCAGTTGTCAAAGATTTTCAATCCCGTTCTTGTGTAATTTGGCATACTTCAGTCTTTTCTCCACGTTTCCCTTCCTTAAGAATGGCAAGAATGACAAATTAGGCTTAAAAGTGTCTAAAAACAAAATTTTAAATTGGTTCTTTGTTGAGTTGTCTGTTATGTGTAAACAAAACACTTGTTCATCCATTGAGTTTGGTCCCTTTTTTTTTATCCTTGAATGTTTCATAGGCAGTGCCAAGTAGGGCTGGGCCATATCACATCATTCACGACAATACCGGTAAAAAAATCTTGCCCGGAAAAAAAAATTATATCATGACATGCTAATTTCATGGCGTAAATACGTCACCCCACCACGGAGCGGATTAAGCTCACGTGGGTCATGCAGTGTTGCCAACTTAGTGATTTTGTTGCTAGGCTTTTCCCCAAAAAGCGAGTAGAGACAAATGTAACTAGTTTTTCCAGTGACGTCAGAGAGTTCTGGAAACCTGAAATCCTCCGCTGTCGCCGTGTTTTGTGTCTTTGTACTGCGTCCGTTCTTACGCTTTGGCATCGCCCAGACATCCAAGAGTACCTGGCTGTTGGGTTGTACCGTAAATCACATGACATTAATAATGGAAGTAAGTCTTTTTCAATGTGTTTGTGATGCAGCCAGCGGACACGTAGATGCCATATTAAGCAGGTGGACCCGTTGATGTAATATGTCGGTACAAATATCTGTGGATTTACTGAGCTACCGAGAAACTTTCTGACTGTAGGATGGAATTTTGTTCATTCAGTCTGTTTACATGTTTTGTTATTTGCGCAGAGTACTGGCTGTATGCACAGGAGGAAGTACTTTGGTGAAGTCTACTTCACTGCAGACTGTTTTTTAAAGAACAAGTCAGCCTTTTGCTGTTTTTGCTCAGTATCTTTTCTGTTTAAATTTTAATAGCAGAGCTGTGAGTGTTTTGTTCTGGAGGAAAAAGTATAAATTTATTTGAAAAGCATTATTTAAATATGCCAATAGTTTATTTTTGAGCACTGTACATGTACTGTACATCTACAGCTGAATGTTTAAAAAAAAAAAAAAAAAAAAAAAATAATTATATAAAAAAATATAAAAAAAAAATAAAAACTAACAAAAAACAACAAAAAAAAAGATTCTCCAAAAAAAAAAAAAAAACAAAAAAAAAAAAAAAAAAACAAAAAAACAAAAAAAAAAAAAAAAAAAAAAAAAAAAAAAAAAAAAAAAAAAAAAAAAAAAAAAAAAAAAAAAAAAAAAAAAAGAAAAAAAAAAAAAAAAAAAAAAAAAAAAAAAA
>VUQK01034929.1:8652-19391 GCA_015106715.1 Bujurquina vittata | reverse complement strand
TCAGTGATGGGTTTCATTTTGATGGAAGTAACTGTAATCACATCCTATTCCCTGCCAGCACACATTATGGGCCCCATACGGGTTTGTCCGCAGTTTCCATGGTGGCCCTACATGGATTTGCCCAGATAGATATTAAAAATGTGCTCATTCGGACCGAGATGGTCCATGCATGGACCATGCATGGGCCTAATGTAAGTCAACCATCTGGGTCCAAATGAGCACATTTTCAGGGTCTTTTAATATCTATCTGGGCAAATCCATGTAGGGCCACCATGGAAACTGCGGACAAACCCATATGGGGCCCATAATGTGTGCCCTTACTTATCCTATATGGGGCCCACCTATGTGTGCTGGCAGGGATTCCCACTTGTCACACTCAGGCCTCCAAGGCTCTGACAGGAAGGGGAAGATGCGCCGTTTTGCAGCAGCTCAGTAAAGTCATCTGTTAACCTAAAGTAACTAGAAATATGAATCAAAAACACCGAAGCAACCGAGAGCCAAAACCAGGAGAATTAACCCTGAGCCAGCATGCAGGAAGTGAAAAGAAAGCCAGGGCTCATAGCATGGCAGTCAGAGAGCAGAGCCCAGGTGTTTCCAGATGTCAGTGACGACCCCCGCCCCACCAATCAGGTTATGGATGCAGGAAGCGGCAGGGGGTCCCCACACTATCATCAAACGTGACCTCCAATGAAGATATTAAAGAATGTTGCCACGCTAATCAAAACACCAAATGAAAGAGTAGTTTTTATTTCACTTTTAATTTGCCGCTATGATGTCAGCATGTTCACACGAAGGCTGTGAAATAGGAAATGGACAATAAATCAACAGTATAGTTTAATCTTACTGTAATATATCTCTGAGAAAAGGCGGACACAGCCTCCTCCATCCAGTGTGGCCGTTCATGTAAAACACTATTGTGGTGAAGCAAACTGGGTGATTGCCAATAAACTCCACCTGATAACGGACAAATTCCATACATGTAGCTGTTACATCAGCTGTTGCATGCCACACAGTTGACATTTAGTTCCACGGGCTTAGTGCCCGCTGACTATATTGGCACTGCCCTTTTATTTGCATGGTTCCTTTACTGTGTTTTTGTATCCCAGTCTGACAACCTGGCCAAGGCGGTGTCTGCTGCGCACACCTTCCTGCTGAAACATCCAGATGATGAGATGATGCAGAAGAACATGGCCTACTACAAGAGTCTGCCTGGAGCCGAGGAGCACCTGAAAGACTTGGAGACCAAATCTTACGAGGTGCGCACAGACTCATGCTTCAAGCACAGTGAGGCTCTCCTTTGTTTTGATCCCGTCTAACCTCTGGAGGCCTTTTATCCATAGGAAGCGTCACACCCATAGCCACAAGTCTCTGTAAGCACACATGCAACCCACTCTAGTGTTGGCGCTGATGTGGTCGGAGCTTGTGCTTGTGAAGGTGAAACGGGCCTATCTGGCACTGCGAGCTTCCCAGTGGTGGTCTGAGGCCTTAAAGGCATCCTCAGCAGGGCTTCAGTGTAGGGATATGGAAAGAGAGTCTGTACCCGTCCGAGGTGTACACAAACAATGACTGCACGATTATTTTACTGGGGCTTGTTCTGCTTTTTCATTGTGTCACAGCTGTAGTGTCAAACTTTATTTCTAACATATTTTTGGTTGCAAAAAAAGGCTTTTCTTTCCTAAACAGTAATGATAGTGTTGAAAATGATTAATAGAGAGTTCAGTGTGTTCTTTAACAAAGTTTGCATTGACTTTGTGGATTGTCTGTATTGTATATAATGATTGTGTTGTCAGATATTTTTGCCTTGTGGAATTGCAGACCCTATTTGTGCGTGCAGTGAGGGCATACAATGGAGAGAACTTCCGCACCTCGGTGTCAGACATGGAGCTGGCACTGAGGGACTTCTTCAAGGTCTACGATGAGTGTCTGGCTGCGTGTGAGGGGCCGCGGGACGTCAGAGATTTTAAAGATTTCTACCCCTCGATAGCTGGTCAGCTCACGTACACCTCATCTGCATTCATGAATGTTTCTTGAGAGTTCAGGAGGCGTTTCCTACCATTTCTTTTCCCTCTAGACCACTACATGGAAGTGCTTGAGAGGAAGGTGAGCTGTGAGAGCGACCTGACGCCTGTTGTTGGGGGCTACGTTGTTGAGAAGTTTGTGGCCACCATGTACCACTACTTGCAGTTCGCCTACTACAAGTGTGAGTAGCTTGATGTTGTTCCGCTACAGTTTTGACTGGAGGACTCTCCCTCTGAAATCTGTTTGCTAATTGTGTTTTCAGTGAATGACCTGAAGAACGCAGTGCCGTGCGCAACCAGCTACATGCTGTTTGACCCCAGTGATGAAGTCATGAGGAACAATGTGGAGTATTACAAGTTCCATAAAAGCAAGTGGGGACTGACAGATGAGGATTTCCTCCCCAGATCAGTGAGTGACGCACACACCTGAATCATGCAGCGTTTGTCTCAGGCCGGTTGAGCATGGGCGGATTTATTTGAAAAGCTTCTTTTTTCTGATCCGTGTTTCACATTTTCGGAAGCATGCTTATTGGTTTTCTTACCTAAAGAGATTAAAAAACCTGTTCCACAAATATGAAAGTTAGCGCAGCAACAGTCTCTGTTTGGGTTTCCCGTGTTGCTGCTGAGGCTCAGCCTGCGTTCACTGAGAGGACCATGAACCCCTCTGTACACCAAAGTATTTGGAGTCAAATGTGAGGCCACCTGTCCGACGGCTAAAGCTTGGCCCAAACTGGGTCTTGCAACAGCAGAATGATCCCAAGCACAGCAGCAACAGAAGGGAGGTGCCGCAAAGGACCAAAGTCCAGATTTCAATCCAGTATAACTGCCGTGGCGTGAGCTTGAGAGAGCTGTGCATGAAACTTCAGTGAACTGAAGAGTGGGGCAAAAATATCTGATAATCAGGCTTCAAAACCAGGCTTCACAGAACAATCGGTACGTCCACCTGTTATATCCAAGGCTTTGGTTTGAATACGCAGATATAGAAATAGTTTCCGCTTCAACAGCGCTTTAGGGTTCACTGTTTCTTTGGGTCTCGCTGACATTGATTGTGTCTGTGTGTTTGCTGCAGGAGGCGACTCGGTACTACAATCAGACCACCATGCAGCTACAGATGTTGGAGTTCTCCAAACAGCGTCTGGCCAGCGATGATGAGGTGTGTGGTTGTGCATCCAAGGATCCTTGCAGCCAGGAGGTTATCTTAGGTCAAGTGACGGGAGCATAAGAGACGTCCCATGCATAAAAATAGAAATGCAGGATTCCCTGTTGCCTGTTTGGACTAGGATGTTTTCATCTCTGTCCTCGTGTCACATGGCAAAAGCCTGGATTCTTCAGGCTGGTCACATGATGCCCTGCAGTACAATGTGTCCTGTGTTTATCAGGCTGCAGTGTCACAGACGGGCAGGAGGTGGCAGTGTGGCATCATGGATCTTTAAGTTATTATGATGCAGCACAAGAAGCGTGGCCATCAGGGCAACCTACCATAAGCCAGGATTACATGTGGTAAATACCGTTGAGTTACTGACTGTAGTCTCTTGAGTAATGCAGAATATGAGAAATCACAGATAAAACTGAGTGTGAGGATTAATGGTAATCCACTTAGGGGGGAAAAACATGAGTTTGTAACAAAACAGCCCCTCCTGACTCGTCTGTGTCATTCTCTTCTTCATGTTTGTGTCTGCAGGGGGAGGTGGTGGAGTTTATAGATGAGTTCCTGGATGAGGATGCATAGAAGATTCTGCTGAACCGCTGCAGAACAAACACAAAACCTTGTATTTATTGGGGTTCACAGTCTCTGATTGATCATTTTGCTTTCTTTCTCACTGTGTGCCAGTAAACAGTCTGTTCAGTGGACGTACAGCATAGTGGCCAATAATTTAAGGGCAGCAGGATTTTCTCAGCCCCACTGTGAATCTGCCTTTCAGGGTTCTTTTGTACAATAAAATAACTTTCTAATAATCACACCTTTCCAGTCTTGTTGTACAACAACGGTTTTTGGAATGTGGCTAGAATAACATTCCCGTCGTCATGGGCTACGGCTGTGTTTGAATTATATGCAGTACTCTGCAAAAGTCTTGAGTCCTCCCCTCATTTCTTTAGATTTTGCTTGCGAAATGGGAACTAGGTGTAGAAATGTATTGAAACATGTGCGGACATGTATGCAAATACAGTATATAAGGCAAAAGTAGAATTCTTACAATTCTAACATGCTTGAAAGTCGACCTTCATTCTTCAGCCTGAACTCTCTTTGGCAGCTTCCTTGTCATCAAGAAGTCTTCAGGAAGAGTTTTCCAGGCCTCTTGAAGGACATTCAAAGCTCCTTTTTGGATGCTGGCTGCCTCCTCTGTACATACTGATGACGATTTGAACCACAAAATTCAAATTTGGATTCATCTCAGTATTTAATATAATTTGGACTCATCAGACCTGTTGCCACCGATTTTCATCTTGTGTAATGCGGCAAACCTCGGCCCGTTCTCCCTCTTTCCCTTGCTTATGAATTTATCGACAGCCATCCTGAGACCACTTGTGATGAGGCTTCAGCAAACAGTAATCAGGCCCTGTGTCAGATACTGGCTGGGTTTCTTCCTATTTCTTAAGGACATCATTTCTAGATACAGATTTTAGGCCTGCCACTTCTTCAGTTTCCTCAACATTTCAAAAGCACAGTGCAGAGATATGCCAAGTTTTTAGCTAATAACTTTATAAATCACCTTGTTGGTGCTAAAGTTCAAACTGTGTTATATTATAATATTCACCTGCCAACTACAACTATTAACTGTCATGTACTTTTTTTGACCACACAAGGCAAACAGTAAACCAATTACAATTTATTTGAAATATCGGCTTTAGAAAGTGACTTCAAGATGAATCGATGGGCTGGTTCACTGATCTTTGACAGGAAAAACCAGAGAGAGGACAGGCGAGCCGAGCAGACCGCCCACCACAGAACTCACAGGGCTGTCTAATAATGTTTGAACATTGAGTCTCTGTGCAGTTTGTCACACAGCGATGTTAAAAACCCACAAGGGAACATTCCCTCCAGCTCTTCACATTTTCCTTCTTTCCTCTCTTTTATTACCTATAGTTCCTCCTCCTGCCTTCTCTCTTTCACCTCTTTTCAAGCATCGCTCAGAGAAGCAGAAGCAGAGAAACCGTTTGGATCAAAGCCTGATCGTCAGATGAGTCGGAGTCAGAGGAGCACGTTTTCTTAAGGCAGCCACAGACCAAAGTAAAAAGAAGCCAGAGTTAAAACCGCATATTTACTGTAACTTTGTGACGACACGTACAGTCCACGTTTCATCTTGTCATAAATCACATAAGGCTGAGATGAAGGTTCATCTCTGTATCGTGTGAATGATGGTCAGCAGTTTAAATACTTTGTAACTGTGTGTGCACATTTACTTTAACAACCTTTATTATTAGGATTCTTCTCCAGGCATGATTCTAGTGGCAAATGTTGTTTGAGCACACAGTTCACTGCTCGACAATCTGCAGTGCGGGCGAGCGTCGTCCTGTGTTTACGGGTGAAGCCAAAGGAGTAGCTGAGCGTGCCCTGTGTAAGATATGAAGGGCGGTGTGTGACGGCAGCTGTGTGTGGCTGCTTTGGTGAGCAAACGAGTTCTTTCACTGGTAATGCTCTAGAATGTACAGCAAGTGCGTGCAGTCACAGATATGTGCAGAAAGCAGTTCAGTTTGAGCCACTGCGAGAAAGAAAGCAGATTAAATGCTATCAAAATGCTTTCTATAAATGAGCTCGCTGCTGACTTGGAAAGAAAAGACAACCCAACAATGACACCATAAAGTGTCTTTATTAACCACCAATCACTGTTTTCAATAATTATAAGTACATCGCTTCCTAATACATTTTTATTTACATTAATACAGTAAAACAATGATATTGAAATTTGAGCACACATGTGATTATTTGTATTCATTTATATCTGCACTTTAACATTTTAAAAAGTCTATTTTACTAATTGTGTTTGGGTTTTTTTTAATATTTGGCACATATGGAAAGATGCTATCACAGAACAATACAATATTTCTGAAAATCCTGAATTTACTCTTTCTTGTTTGCAAGAAATGATTGCGACAGCGAGCAGAAGAGCACTGCAATCACTCGAGACTAGTTGGAACTGAGCATCAGAATGGAGGAGGTGTTACTGCTGAGCTTTATGGCCACAGTGTAGCCATCTCCTGATGGCCGCTTCCAACAATAAGCCAAAGCTCAAATCAGCTCAAGAACATGAAAAGGAGTTGAGTGTACTCAAACAGTCATCAGATCTCAGTCCAATAGAGCACCTTTGGGATGTGGTGGAACGGGAGATTCCCATTGTGGATGTTCAGCCAACAAATGTGCAGCAACTGTGTGACAGCGTCGCGTCAGTATGGGCCAAAATGTTTCCGGCAGCTTGTTGAATGTGTGCCACAAAGAATTAAAGCAGTTCTGAAAACAAAACGGGCACAAAGGCTGTAGTAGCGTTTATGACTTCCCTCTAAAGCCTAACCCTATAAAGTGTTGTAGGGAATGTGGTGCAACGCTTTCTGTCTTTGAAATCTAAATAAAGTTTTGATTGAAACTGTTTATTTGAGGTCGTGATTCTCCTTTGCCACAGTGTTTAATCTGTGGCCAGTTTTGAATGATGTCAGGATCCACTTTGCTTCCTCGGTCGGTAGCTTCAAACATAATTTACTGCTGACTGGCGAATTGCACAGACCTGAGAGACACACACACACACACACACACACACACACACACACACACACACACACTCGTGGCTGAGTCTGCAGTCTGGATGCCTCTTCATGTCTCACCAGCTGAATGTCAAAACCAACACAGGAAATGTTTCTGCTGTCGGACTCTACCTCTTATTTATACCGGCCTCTTTTTCTTCATCTTAGCCCTCCCAGTTCTCTCCATGTCCCGTCCCAAACCTGCTGTGGTGGTCTGTAACAGCAGTCCTGTGATGGACTATAAACACGATACACATACATTCAAACAGTACACAACAACAACAACAACAGCAAGAAATCTTCACCACAGTGTCCAAGAGCTTTGGAGGCTGAAGTCTCAGTCTTCAGGCAGGCACGCCTCGTGTTGTGGTTCTCCTACACGTTCATATAAGTCCTACTTCTCAGTTCCTGGAGTTGAATCCAGGTCAGCTTGTGTCCAGCTAGATGCCAGAACTTTGAAAATCACTCTTAGCATGCAAAGATTGTTGGATTTCCTTCAAAGTGATAAGTGAAAGGACTATTGCCAAATGGTTTCACTCAACGTTCACTGTGTTAAGCATCATTAAAATATTAAATATAAAGATTTTGTTCTTTACAGTTTGTACCTAAGATCAACAGCTTTCATCCGAATCCTCCCATCCTTCCTAAAGGCGTCTGCTCTTTATCCGCGCCCCCCTCCTCGTCTCTCACTCCTACACTTTTTGCTGCATCTCTATCTGTTGGCCCTGTCTGCTCTGACTTTGGCCCTTCCCATTCATCTTATACGCCGAGCTCTTCTGCTGCTGCCGTCGGTAACACCACACCGCAGCAACGATCGCTGTTGCGACGGCACAAATTGCCACAATAATGGCTGCCACAGTGGGACCTCGGCTGGAGGAGCTCGGCGGATGGGGAGGGCAGTCGCCATCCGCACACATGGTCTCTCCCTTCTCCCCTTCCAGCTCGCCCCTCTCACCAGTCTCACCAGGCAGGTTGAGCACGAAGCCGTGTTTGCGCGTTGGAGGATTTGAGCCGTGATCAAGGAAGGGCTGCCCGGTGAGGTCATCCGTCCAAGAGTCGGTGGGAGCTGCTTGTTGTGTGCTGTCGTCTGAAGGAGAGTCTGAAGACTCCAAATGATCAGGAGTAGGGGTCCTGATGGAGTCAGGCCACAGCTTGTCTAAAACCCCTACTTCAAATTCACGCACTGTGGTTGGAGACTCGTGCTCCTCGGGCGAGCTGGTGTAAGGAGCAGCTCTGCGAATTTCCACCTCATTTGGTCTGGGTGTTGTCTTGACAAACCTCCTTCTGTCTCTATCCTCTGGTCTCACCTTCTCTGTTGTGGAGTCACCATCTTCTAGAACAACAGGGTAGCCATCTAGCCAGGCGTCGTCTGTGGTGGACTTTCTTTCTGCGCCCCTCTGAGTGACATTCTGATGCTCCTCAGATGCTACAGAGAAGATTCCATGCTGAAGACTATCATCTTCACGGCTATTGTGATCATCGTAGCTCTCGCTGTCTTTGTGTTCTAGATCATAATGCTCATCATAATGTTCATCATGGTCATCGTGGTCTAGATGTTCCTCAGAAACATCGTGATGTTCTCCATCATGATCAACGCCATGATCCTCATGGCTTTTGTGGTCATCGTACGTATCATCTCCATCGTCGTACTCCTTGCTGCCATAGCGAATGCGATCACGGTCCTCCTCATGTTCACCCATGTCATAATGCTCCTTGGGATCATCGTAGTTTTCATGGCTTTCTCGTCTATCCAGCTCTTCATGTTGAGCTGGTTGCCTCTCATTATCATCATGGTCTTCCTCCTGATGGCTGTCACCGTCATCTTGATCTTGGTGGCCGTCTTCCTGGATGCCATCGTGGTCATCATGGCGGCTGGTGTCAGGATCATCAAAGTCCTCTCTTTCATGATCAGGAGCATCAACGGGACGTTGCTGATAGGGCCCTTCTTGGCTCGCATGCTCATCACTCTCCTCAGATTGGGCGCCCGAGGTTCTCACTGTTGTTTGTGTGGCTGGGTTGGTGAACACCTGAGGCCCCTCCTCCTGGAAGGTCTCAGAGGGGAACCAGAACATGTGTTTTTGGGAGAGAAGAGAGACAGGTGCTTCTGTGGCTTCCACTCTATCAGTCTTGACCCCCTCAGTTCTCTCCTGCTCCCACGTCTGGTGACCTATGAAGTCCTCGACAGCCCGTTCCTTATTTTTTCCTACTTCAACTGAAGCTCCTTCAAATATTTTTCCATGGCCAGCCACCTCTCCTCCCGCTTTATGCTTCCTGTCTTGATGCTCCTCCTCTGCTCTGACTCTAAAACTTGTCTCTTGCTGCTCCACACTCCTCTGTCCATGTGGGTATGCAGCTCCCTGCACCTCCTCGTGCACATTGCCATGAGCCTCCGCTGGTGTCTCATAAGAATCCGTAAACTTGTCCTCATAGTCTGTGTGACTTTCAGCCTCTTCTGCAGAAATACAAAATGGAAACATGTAATTGGTCGAGTCATGTTCATTATTATATGAGTCAAAGTAAGTTAGCAGTGCCCCCCCCCTCACATTTTTTTTTAAAATTATGACCCCTTGAACTGAGAAATGCTGGGAAAATACAGGGATGTAATTTCACCTCCACTAATTTGATATGATGCTAAAGCTAGCTGCCAGTTAAGTACAGCTCAGCAAAGTCTCATTGCTGCATTGCTTGGATGGCTGCTTCACAGTGATTACCCAATCAAGACTCAAGGATGTCAGTGCCCCCTCCAAAGAAATAATCTAAGCACATTAAATCTACACAAACCCCCCTCCCAAAATATTTGCATTTTCAATTATATTTATTGGCCCTTTTAGATAGATTTTGGGACCTTTAGCCTGAACCAAATTAGCGCCCTCTGTGTCAACTGTTCATACTGAGCTAAGCTAATGCGGCTGCTTGGTGGCCAGACTCTGACATCATTGATTGTTGTTCGTAAACCAGCCAAATGCCGGCATCACTCTTGATCCAGTTTGCCTGCTAGAGCCATTAGAAATGTCAAACAGTGCTTTGAGACCGTGGCACCAAACAGGCCCTCAAAGTGTCTTGGAAGGAAACATGCATTTACGACTTTCTATCCCAGAGTCAGATTTTTAGATATTTTATGAACTAATCTAGAGTAGTTTCATTTGTCAATTTTGAAATTTCCTTGTGAAATTAGACGTATTAGAATTAGAGGTTTTTTTGGGGGGCCGTTCAGGAACCACAGCTTTGGATTAAGAACATGATTGACTACAACAGCTTCGTACCTTCAACGCAGATCTGCACCAGTCCGTACCACTCCCCGCAACTGTCACACAGCAGGCTGAAGGTAGTCTGCCCACTGGGCATCACATAACCGGGGACACAACTGTACAGTAGCTCATCTCCCATCTCAGACCCAGGGTGACGATGCAGACGTGCATTAGGAAACAATGGGGGGTCTCCGCAAGGCTCATCTATCAGCAACAAACAAACAGGTGCATGTCGTTAGCAAGAGAGCTGCTATACCTGTTCGCTCACTGCTGTCAGCTTTACAACATCCCCTTTGTAAAGAGAAAGAAGGAACAATGAAGTATCTCCTGATCTCAGTCATGAGTGATGGGACGTTGGAGTACTATTTGGGCAGGCGTTGTACCAGACTGTCGTGGTGAAGAGGGAGCTAAGCCAAAAGTTGAAGCCTTCAATTTATCGGTGCATCTGCATTATCAATGGTCATGAACTCCAAGACGGAAAGAGCAAAGTCGTGAAGGAGTAAAGTCTCAAATACACGTGGCTGAAAGAAGTTTCCTGCATAGGGTGGCTGGGCTCAGCCCACCAGGCCACTGATCCTGCGTGTCCACAGGAGCCCGTTGAGGTGGTTTGGAGATCTCCTAAGAATACCTCCTGAGCACCTTTGGAGAATTTCAAGGTATGAGGAGATCCAAGAGGAGATCCCAGGGTAGGCAGAGAACCTACTGGAAAGATTATTTAGCTTCTCTGGCCTGGGAACAC
>VUQK01034927.1:0-13962 GCA_015106715.1 Bujurquina vittata | reverse complement strand
AAAACACATACGTAATCCATAAACACAAAAAAAAAAACAAAACACAAAAAACATCCCACACAGAACGAGTTGGGAAAGCTCTCTGAATGTGTATTATCGCACCATAGCACACCCAATTAACAGCAACAACGAAAATGCTTCCAAATTGATTTCGTCTGCAGCGAGCACACTGCCACCGTCTCCATTTAAAGAGACGCATTTCAGCTATTAAAATCTACATCTGAGCAGCAGGAGAGTAAAATATAATGCATTCGGTGTCACTGTACACCACCCGTGTTCATGCCAAAAGAGGGCAGCTGGAAGGATTTTGACTTGTCCATCTCCACAGAGAATGACCTCTGTTTAGGAGGTAAAAGCTCATTATTCTAGCCACTGGTGGCTGGGGATATGCCAGTACTCTTTCTAGGTCCCCTCTCCAGTTAATAGGGCTCTGCAGAGTGCTGTTGCTGTTCATGTTAATTGCATAAATGCTATGCAGTGCTAAGCCAGGCATTAAGAAATTGGGAGGGCAATTAGGCAGGAAATGTGAGTGACTGCAGAGTTTTTCTGTTTGCCATTAAATGGCAAGAAGCGACGGGGTGGGAGGGCAGCATAACAAAGTCTGTCTCAAGGTTATGTTGCATGAGATGAGGCCGATTCGAGAATTAATTGGCCCACTCGGTTTCATCCTTTCCCTGCTTTGCTCATCATCACATTACTATGAAGTGTTAGGGAAGACGAGCAGAGTATCGCAAGTACCCTTCCTGTAGGTGGCACTGAGTAACTCTGACAGTGTTTCTAGAAAGATGAACATAGCTGATTTGAAGTTGACCCATTAAAAAAAGCTGCAGTCAATGTGCTATGGGAGTCTTTAAAGTCATACAATTTTATATATGTGTATTATGTATATATATGCATATTCTCAGCTCGTATTGACTGCATTGTTTAATGCGAGCGCAGAGATTTGAACGCAGTAAATGCTGCTGCTCATGAGCGTATGACTCATGGATTTAAATAACGGTGGCACAGCCGTCACAGCGACGCGAGGCACGCTCTCCTGTCAGTCAGGGAGACGTTAATGTGTCTCTTTTGAGGAGCAAAAACCCTCCCAAGTGGCACATTTGAATTATCTGCCATCTCATTGCTGTTTGATTGATGTCAAGTTTGTCATTCCTATATAGTTATATTACATTAGGCTCTTAATTAAGAGTCTGAATCTACCCACTGTACTGAACTGTAAAATCCAGATTAGAACCATCTGTGTCAGTTTTGCTCTCTCCAAAAGTGTTTGCCTGATATCACAACTCTATTTCATTGTTCAACAGCATCAGAAAGGAAATCAGAATTTTTATTTAATTAATTACAGCCAATATATACAGCTGGGATTTCGATGGTCTGGTGGAGAAGCCTTTTTCAAAGCGCGTGTTTGTCCAGAGAAAGACGTTAATAATTGCTTCACATTAATTAGAAACATGGATGCTGCACCGAGAATAACCTGCAGCCTTCGAGGATGATTATATAAAATAGAGAACAGTTTAGTTCATGCACACACGCTCACACACACACACACACACACACACACACACATCCTATTTGTGCACTCTTTCAAATGTAAAACAGTGGCTGCTCCATGCTATTAATACTAACAAGTGCTTGCATAATCAAGTAATTATACAACACAAATAATGAGTGTCTCACCTGACATTTGTGGAGCAGTGCAGCAGGTGTTAAACCTCTGTTGCTGTCGTGTGACTTGTGAAACCTCTTCAGAGGTAGAGTTGTGTATAGAATATTAATCACAGTTTTTTTTTTAATTTCTTAGAAAGCAACTGTGTGTTTTGTGCGTGTCTGAGACTAGCATCTGTTAACAAGACTTTAATAAGATCAGGGCCCTACAAAGCTTGGACCAAACCCACAGCGGTACTTAGCTGGGATGTGGGGAATTCTTTTCTCTCAGCTCCAAAGCTTGATAAACAAGGAGCAGATAAACAGTTTATGCTGATTTAATTTATGAGGTGGCCTGATGTTTTTTAGTTCTTCTTCTTTTGCCTTTTTTTTTTTAGCTGCACAAGTGTCGATCCTAGAGCAACATGCTGACATTTCTGTGCTTCTGTTACCTGAACTGAATATCTCACACAGCAGCTTCTATGGAGGGAGTGACACTGTTGTTATGCAGATAGCTGCACCATTCCAGCAACGCTGAATACATTGCAAAGGTTTTCTTGCTTTTTTCTTTCACTCGCGCTCTGCATAAAAGAATCTGCATAAAAGGAGCTCAAGGTGTTGAATCTGTCCCAGAAAGTTGCCCTGAGAGCAGAGTTCATACACTGCAGGGTGAACTCTCAGTTACACATCAGAGCCACGTCTTTCAGCGGGACTGCTCATTAACAGCAGCTCGTACAGTGGAAAACCGCTCTTTGTAAAGACTCCTGGAAACCGCAGTTTAAGTATGATCTAAAACTGTAACAGGTAAAACACGTAAGCAAATGGATAGTACATATTACATTTGTTAACTTGTGATTGGGGGGGTAGTTGGTTTTCCAACATAGTGTGGACTGCAAACTTGCAGGTATTCCAGAGAGCGAGGCTGCTCAGGGCAGTTGCTGAATATTACACAGAGTCTCTGAAAGGCAGGACGATACGCTGTTTATGGTTTCATCTTCTATTCACTTTGCTGATTTTCAAGTTTTCATGGAGAACAACTGCTCCTTTTACTGAAAGGCATTTATTTTTCATTCTTTAGCAGCTAAGTAAGATGTTGACAGAGTTCTCAACCACAATAAAAGCTGCATGCATGTTTTAAGTTACGTGAAGCTCACAGTGTACCTTTTCTTGAGACTAAATCTAGACATGGACCTTTTTTGCTTGGTTTAAATATTCTCAGATTACCTCGCAGAGGTAAATCTGCAGGCTTTGCTTTTATAACACCTTGTGACACATGGCTCTGGGATTACATTTTTGTTAGTCTCACACTCCCTTTTTTTCTCACCTGTGCCCACTTGATATTTTGGCAACTTGCTGTGAGCTTGACTTGCCAAATGGGGAGAAGGGACTCAGTGGGGGGTATTTCAGCACAAATCAGGGGCACAGCTGCTGTTGTTCTTGTGAAACCCAGCTGTTCAAAGCTTCCCAAATTATAAATCCGCAGTTGCGTTACGTGCATTTCTATGTGGCTTTAGAAGCAAAAATGAAGGGATTTTTCCAAAGAGCAAACCACTTTACCAACCACTTCTGTCAGTGAAAAGTTTGCCAGCCTAATTTTCACTTTTTCTTTGTCAAGCAGAACAAGTGGACTTGATCATTTTTCAGCAAATCATTGCTTTTGTGTTACTGTTTGCCGTGATGTGACAATGGGAATTGTGGAGGAGGCTTCATCCCCTGTAGATGTGAGAGGCTGACTGCTGAACGCTGTGTAGCTGGAAGCACAACAGTCACATGGATGGCTCTTTCTGCAGATACACTCACCAGTCACTATTAGGTACCCCTTCCTAGTACAGGGTTTTACCTCCTTTTCACATAATTATTAAGTCTTTGTTTTTCATGTGACAGCGAACAGGGTTAATACAGTGTGACGGGCGTTTTGTGACCTGCTAGAAGAGGGATTTGCGCTGATTTGTGTTATTAATCAGTTCAACAGGTGTACCTAATGAAGTGTCCAGTGACTGTATTTTTCATTGCTCAAGAAACTTACTATGGCTGCTATAACATTTTGCAGTGTGGAATTAGAAAAAAAAAGGGATGATGATGTTGCAGCTAGATAATTTTAAGAGAAGATTTTTAATGTTTCATTTGGATGATTAAATGAGCTTTTGGCCTGAAATGGGAATATTATGCAAAATATGCACAGCAATATAGTCAAATTAGGTCATCAAGTAAATGTTTAAACCAATGAAACAATCGCAGCCACTGAAATAAGAGTGGCTAATAAGTTGCTTGGGGTCTGACTGTGGAAATGCAATAATTTCCTGTAGACTGTACACAGACTCATTTTTCTTTGCTTTGGAAAATTAAACCACAGTTTTTGGCTCTAATTAAATAAAGTTGACAAACTCCCAGAAACACTTGAAGCTTCTTTAATGACCTACAAATCCCTATCGGCAAAATAAGAAGAGCAGCAAAAGATCAATTTAATCTCTGGTGGACTGGCATTTATGTAGCACATACACTACACCATTACAATCTGAATTCACCCCCGTACAAACTGCCATACGCAAGCCTGGTTTGAGCCTTGGTTTGAAACGGGGGGTGGTCAGGGATTCAGCGGACAGATCTGTGGGGGTTTCTTCTGAGACTGGAAGGGCATCTGGCATGAAAATCTGCCAAATTGAATATTGCAGCTAAAAGATGCATGTAATTAGCCCTTTGTGTTGGGACTTAACTATAACAATGTTATTATCCAACACAGACCTTTAAAATTTCCTTATGACATTATGGGAGAGTAAAGCTAAACAAACAGGACCAGTGGGCATTTTACAGGGTGCAGCATCTGTACTGACTGGAAGTGATACAAATATATTTGATGATAATTGATGAGAGCGATTGCATGCCCCCCCAAAGCATGGTTTTAGATATTTTTGTGGCACTGCTACATGAAGACTAAAAGAGAAAACTTAAATTTCTGTTTTTGCATATAGTATTTCAGGCTTGGTGTGGCATTGCTGGTTCTCTCTGTAATCAGAGCAGCTGATGGATGGTGACAAGGTTGCAGCTCAAGGAGAGAGTGCATGGCAGTGCCATCTTTTACTGTTTCCCCACGCTGTCACACAAAGTGTTCTAGCTGATTCTGTGTGTGCACTGAGACACACACACACGCACGCACGCGCACACACACAATCAGTAAAAATGCAGACTCGGCTCTCATTGCTGTAACTGGTTGTTTACATAATTTTTATTTCTAGAGATAACATTCGTCTTCCTCTCACCTTGCCTGCCTACACACACACGCACGCACACACACACACACACACACACACACACACACATTTATGCTAGACCAGCTTTATGGAAAAACCTGGGCTAAAATCAGATATCGTGCACCATGAATGGGTACGGAGTAGTCACATAACGGAGGAGGAACCTTTCTTAATGAGGTTTTGATTTTAGGCACAGTCAACTTTTTCTTTTTAATCAATATAGTTCATTTATTCTGACATGACTATGCATCAGTAAGGGAATTATGTTGACATCAGGTTTGCGCTCATGCAGAAATAATCGTTCCAGGGATGTGTGAATAGCAGATACATTTAGGAGACAAGATGAAGCCCTAACCCGACAGAGTATATGGATTATTCATATACAGTACAGCCTCATTCATCTACACTCCAGATAAGGCAAAACTGAGATGTCTCTGAACTATAAAAAAGCAACTAGGCTGTCCTTGAGGTCCATCATGAAGCAAAAACCAAACAGGAACAGACAGAAGACAGGTCACTGTGCTCCAAAAGGATTTTTTTTCAGGCCTCCCCTAAACATTGCAGTCTCAGCAAATATAGAGGTTCTATACCAAAAAAGAAAAAAAATCCATTATACTGGTGTTTTTCAAAGTGGTAAGAGAACACTTAACAAAAACCTTTTAAGATATAAAATAATGATGAAATCTGCCTTCTTCCTTTTCATCCATCTATCCCCCTTTAAATTCTTCCCTCCTCTCCACCTACCATCACGCCCTCCAGTCTCAACCCGTACAGCTATGATGAGAGCTGTGTGTCCAGCAGCGTAGACCACTTGCCTCTTGCTGCCCTTCCCCTCCTCGCCATTGTCTCTCCACGCTACCAGGATGCTGTGGCAACTGTCATTGACCGGGCCAACCAAGTATATCGCAGCTTCCTGCAGTCAGAAGACGGTCAGGGGTTCAGCGGACAGGTCTGTACTGCCTTCTTCTATTTAGAAAGGCAATGAGAGGCAAGGGGGCCTGCTACACTCTCGTCTCTCATGATTTAATAATGGGCTTTTGGCCCTTAAATGGAAGTCAATGAAGCAAAGATTGCTTTTGAGTGGGCTTTGTAATGTGTGGAAACTGTGGGAGCTCAGACCCTCAGTGAGCGCCGGATCTCTAACATTTATTGGACCACATTTCCTGCTCTTAGTTGTGCATAACAACTATAAGGCTCTTGGTAATGGGCTGTATCTCATAATGAGGAAATCTGTGTGAAGGCTATTCACAGTGGACCTGAATTTAGTTTGGGCTCAAAATATGTGAACTACTTTAAATGTGGTTACAGTTCAAGTCATCAAGCATTGTACACTTTATCTGCTGTATTTCCTGCCTAAACTCTGATATTTCCCTGGACTTGATGGTGGATATAAATAGTAAATACCCATTGGTCATTACTGTTTAGATTACCAGTCACTATCAACAAAGCAATTCAAGGCCTTAAGTTACATCAGTGTCTCCTGCAAGATGTTATCGATGTTTTTAAATAAAACTTTTAATAATTCCTCTTGCTTTATGCCTATAACTTGCCTGGCATTCACTCTTTCTCTTCCCCAATATTTTCTTTACAAGTAATTACTGTTATTGCAATTCTACTATTATTGTAATTAGCCAATTCCAGCACATATTTTTAACAAGCATACAGCCAGATGAGAATGCAAACATAGCTTGGCTCGTGAAAGCATGAGTTCAGTTTCATTCTGCAGACTAATTGTCAGTAGGTATGAGAATGCAGTGTGTTCAAACTCCAAAAGACACTCAGAAAAGCATTGATAAAACAGATGCATTCAGTGATAGCAGAATGAAAGTGCAAGGATATCTGTATAACAAGCGTTACTGCACGGTGTTCAGCCAGCTGCTATCCTGGTAGTCACACAATGGACTAAAGAACAAGAAAAAGCACAAGAGGTGCTCGAGTAATCATCTATGATGTAGAAAAGCAACAATAATAATAAAAATGGGACCAAATGCAGGACTCTGGAAGCAGCTTGATTATCAAAAGGTGAGCCATTTATTGGCTAATGAAAAGAAAAAATACAAGATTAAGGGCGGACTAACAGAAATACAGATACTGTCCAAAATAGAATCCAAAACATACTGAGAAACAAAAGAAGACAAACCAGTGAGGTATAAAGTCCTGGAAACCACAGAGGGATGCAAACAGACACTAAGACAACAACAACTGAAGGGAAGGACAGGTCTATATATACGCACACGAGGTAACAGGAAGCAGGAGAACAACAAGACACAGCTGAGCTTAATTTAGACAGTGAAATGAGTGAGGTAGTAAACACAAAACAAGACACAACTAACAAGATACAACAAGCCAGCAAAGCAGGAAATGAACGACTACCATAACTTAACAGATGGGGAAAACACAGGAGGATAAATGGAGAAAACACTGAGGAGTCTAATGAACTCAAATGCAAATTGTAACTAAAATTAAAGCATACAGTACCAGTTAAAAGTTTGGACACACTGTAAGAGAAACTAAAGGCACAGAATAGTTAGTAAATGCATGCAAAATAAAACCTGAACAGTAAACACCAAGAACCATGAGGAATCGTGTCTAATAATAAATCAACAACTTAATAAATAGGCAAAACTAAAACATAAAGCAACCAAACCACGTGAAACTTAATAACATTAATGAGCATTACTAAACTCCAAAACTTCACAACTACAGGGACAGACCGGGGGGTGCGTGACATTAAACTTGCTGGCTGGACTGAAGAGCGGTAAGCTGATGGTTTTAAAAGCTGATCTTCAGCCTCAGGAAGAAGAAGGCACAGGTGTTCTGAGAAATGTCTCATGGATTTCACTTACTACAGACGAACCCGCAGTTGTAGATTTGCAGCTGTTTCATCAGCAGTCTGTTGACCCCTCTGAGAAATTCTCGTTCTCAGAAATTCCCAACATACCTGCCTCAGAACTTAGAACTTGGAGGCTGATGAGTCAGATCCCCCCCCCCTCCCACTGAGTTGCTCGTAATTAAAGCATAAACAGTATCTCTGAGAATTTTCGTCTTGGAACTGTTTTCTCCATTAAAAAGACATTTGCACAATGTAATGCACGAGGGAAATTGAGGAGAAAGAGCATTTAAATAAATTGTGCATAGCGGTGAAACAGCTGCAGAAGAAAGCTGTACTTTTATTAGTTTAACAGTTACTATTATTATTGCTGCTGTCCATCAACATACATTCTACACAATTACAAAATACTAAAATTCCTTGTATACTTCCACTAATAGCATACAGTGACTTTACTACCCACTGATCATCGTCCCCCTCTGGTTCCAGTAAAATATGTTGTTTTCAAAATTCACCTCTCCACTTGTTTTCCCCTTGAACTATCACCGAATGAACCATATGCAGAGGGTGTCTAAATCATATATTTTCTCTTCAGGTTTGCCTGATGGGCGACTGTGTGGGTGGTGTACTGTGCTTTGACGCTTTGTGCTTCAGCAACCAGCACAGGTCTGGCAGCCCCAACAACAGCAGCAGGAACAACAGCACTGAGAGCCTGAAGGTAGGAGCGCAGACACTGGCGGTGCACTCAGTTACCATCTGATGAAGGAACACACTTTTTGGTGATGCACGATAAGAAGATCATGATCACATACCTGTGTTATCCCATGCCGTCATCAGTTGAGTTAACTACTGCAAGTGTGTACATGTATGCCAGTGGGATTGTCCTTGGGTGTCATTCTTAAAGTTTAACTGTGCATATCTATTGTTTGCAAGTTTTCCAGTACACAAAAAAAATCACAGTGGACATTTATTTATTTTGTGCATGTGAATCACCATTTTATGTTCAGTGTTTGATTTCACTGTGATCTGGATGTTCCTCAGCACTAGAGTTCCTGCAGTATGCATGTAACATATTCATCATGACATTTGTGCTGAACTGCCATCCTGAAGCAGCTTGTTATTTCCCTGTTCTAAGCCTCGCATGATCCCAGCTTTCCGTCTGTTACTCCCTCCCTCCTCTCACCCCCGCTTTGCCATTCAAATCCCCTCGCATCTAATAGACTCACTCTTGCAGGCAGTTTTTCCCCTCCCACATTTAACTGTTCACCTGGGAAAACAGATCAACTCCCATCATATTATGTGTAATTTCTGGGGTGTAACCGCTGTCGTGACTTTTATAACACGTTGTGCACTCGTCTCCTTTCTCTCAGGATAACTCAGGCCTGCTGGGGGAGTCCAGCTCAGGTTTGAGCTCTAGCAAGAGGCTGAGTAAGAGCAACATTGACATCTCCGCTCCCAACGAAGGCCAGGGCGGCCAACCGCTCAGCCGTAAACAGAGCGACTCATATGATGGCGACACCTCGTCCACTGGCCAGCACAGCTTTTTTTCCAGGTGATGCACATAAGATAACCCACAATTAAAGAAACTAATATAATAGCATATTGCCACAGTCTCAGCAGAGAAGCCCAGACCTTCCTGTCCCCTGAGTTATATAATCTCTCCAGCATGCCCGGGATCTGGCTCAGGGCCTCTTCCTGGTGGGACATGTCTGGAACACCTCACCTAGGAGGCACTCAGGTGGAAAACTAGTCAGATCTGTGGTATTATTCTTTTGGTCACTATTTAAATTTCATAGGTGGCATTGGGGACGTAGATCAACAGCTTTGCTTTCATGCTCAGCTCCCTCTGATATAAAATAACCATACCATTAAAAAATAATTTTATTCAAATTGCTCACCTTTACCATCATACATCAAATATGCTCCAAATGCAGCGGCTGCAACATGGGAAGAATGTACCGTGACACAAGACCCTAGACATTTGGGCCAGATCTCTATTTATAAAAAAAAAAATGTAGTTCACATAAACACAAAAAAAGCACGTCAGACATCACAGGTACAGAACGTTCACTTCTGCCAAGCAGCCATTATCGCTCGGTAATGATATGTTACAGCTTCATGTGCTGACCCAGGTGTTGGATGCTGGCCCTCCTCCAGGTTTGTCTGGAATGCGTTGCCCTGTCTCACCCCTGCTCTGTATCAATATTTGCAGCTTGACTGTTCATCCTGCCTACCTGTCTCTGCTGGACTATAAATAGCCTGTTTGTGCCTGTGCCAGCCAGTTTGTGAGCGAGACTGAGAACTGCGGCTGAATATGGCTGGGGGCTGAAGGGGAAACGACTGCCATGTTGACTCAATTCAAGCAACCAGTGCTCCCATTGCATATCACATGCTCTGCTGGGCTTGCACCATCAGAGCTGCACACTCACTGAAAATAGGATCTCATCAATTTACAGTTATGCCACATAGTTCAAGGCAATGCCCCTTCTGACCTTTCACTTCTTATTACACTCCTGATTAAGCCAGAGTTTGGCTCCTCTCCTGGGTCTGCCTCCCCCCCGTCTGCAGTCACCATGAGGGCTTATTAAATCTGCTCTTGCATAGACATTATTTCTCAGTTCAGAATAGCTCTTTAGATGGCTCTCACCCTCTAGTTTTCAATATTCCAGACTAAAAATTGCCCTTGAGATAATATGCAAATGATCATAACACCACTCATATGAAAGCCCAGGAGGGTGTGCTATGCTCACCATTTATTTTACCTTACACGTGTCCTTTTCCACATGGCTTTGTTAGCGATGTTTGTTTGGCTCAGTTAACATATATAAATCTTATTTATTCAAACTGCTCAGAAAAAAGAAAAGATTATTTGGAGAACTACTGGTTAGCGCATAAGAAAATCTGTCAGAGGTGCTTGAGTTTGATATGGAGGCATCGATGTCAGATCTGTTTAGTGCAGTAATGATACAGCATGTGTTCATTACTCATTAAGTCTCATAAAAATGTCAGTCGTTCACACAAAAAAAACATCACAAATGTGATGTGTCAGATTTATCTTACATACTGACAGTAATGTGAAGTTAAATGAAAAATAAAAAAGGGGAATGAAAGCCACTAAACAGAAAAGACAGGATTTCACTTCCTACAACAACAGTAACACTCACCGAGCTGCAGCAAACCTGAACATTGTATGAGCAGCAGGAGAAAAGTGCTCTTAGTCAGAGCAGAGACTTTTTTTGGTTAAATACATTTAACATGAACATCTGGGACACTTGGACACTATGGATGTCTCATTCATTAATATGTCTGTATAGAAATGAAATGAAATTTGCACACAAAATAAGTGCATGCACAAAACTACCTTCAGGTTCATAACACATATACACTGTCAGTTAATGACTGAATGGAGAATGATTCTAAACTGATTCTAAATCTGCCAAACACCCATCGCTTTAAGGGACAGTCAGCCATTTTTTAAGTTCATTTGAAAGAAAAAAAGAATATTGTACTCTTAAATATTTATTTATTAATGTGTACTTATCTTGTGCGATAAATTGATAGGAGCAGGTGCCGGGTTGCGGAAGCTGCCATGTTGCCCCGCCATCTTGAATACAGTGGCTGTGATGGACACGGTTCCACTGAATCCTGTTTTCTGTATGTGGTTAGACACACGTGGAAAAAAGAACTTGTAGGCGTTTGTGTGCTGTAGAGGGACATTTTAATTCATCTCTGCATCTGGATAAAATGTCATCCTCTTCCTCAGGGCTCTAACACACAAAAATGTGCATAAACATGGATATTTATTCCTAAAATATCGCATTTGCTTATTGCCAGCAGATTAGATATGCGACCCTTCCGTCTTCGGACAGCTGACGACGAGCCGGCTTAACAACAGCTTTCATTATACCAGCTAGTGTTAGGCTCGACTGTCTTAAAAATAGCACTTTCCTCTGATAAACAGTTGGATTACATTCTCACATCTTTTCAGAGTTTATTCGCTAAGTGTTCAAATCCAGCAATGTTAGATCCACTTTAAAGGAAGTTTTATTAACACTGGCTAACAGCAGCAAAAACAGCAGCACTCACTGACAGAAAAGTTCAGGATATCCTCAACAACTCACCTCAGTATTGCTGTCATCGGTCAGAGGTGAGCTTCACTGACTCGCCGACCTCTATCGGACTCCTTTCACAAAGTTTTACCGCCTCCTCCCGAGCAAATGGATGCGGACGTGCCTCACCTGGCATGAGGTAAACAGTGATCTGACAGCCTACCCAGATAAGACTGCAGGGCGGACTTTACTGTCTCGGTGCACTCGCTACAGATTAACAGAGGTGACTCTGTGACTCGGGGTCATTGTGGAGTGAACTCTAAATGTAATGTTTTTGATCTCTCTTGAATGAATAAAACATACCTGTGTTTTATCAGCTGAGACTGGGTCGCGACGCGATGGATTATGTACTTGAAATAAAAGGGGTAAGAAAACAGTAATCTGCAATCTGTTGACTTTATGTTTATGTAGCTTTATGTTAGCCTGTTTCATGGAGGAAAAGGTGAGAAACATGGCTGCAAATGACGAAAGATGTTAATGAAAGTGATGATATCCAGCAAGGATGGGGATGAGTGTGGGTATTAATTACATTTGCTATGTACATTACTAATTTAACATTTTTATAATATGTAATGTTCTCACTTTGTTTGCAGAATATGTGTAATTTTGTTAAAAAGTTAATAATGAATCCACAATTTGTTAATGCGCATATTCCGTATTGTTTGTGGCTGAAACCAAGTACGTGTGTGAAGACAAAAACTAAAAATGGAAGCAGAAAACAATCAAAACGCTGCTGATTTGGCTTTTAAGGATGGCTGGAGACTGTTTGCTAATCTGTCCCCTCTGTGTTGGACTTGATGGGGAAATGTTGGCTTGCTAGTAAGCAAATGGATCTTGTCAGTCAGCAGCAATGGCTTCTGTCTGAGACCAGCTCGGCTGTTCAAACAACTGTCAGTGTGATGCAGACTGTGAAGACCGGGCAGAAAGCTGCTCTGGCTGAGTCATTTAGGCCCAGCGCTGACAACAACCCCAGAATGTTAAAACACACCAGCCTACATTTGAATGAGGACAAAGCAAAAGGATCACAACTCAGCGGTGCCAATTTAACCATAAGAAATGTTTGATTACCCCTGCTTTCATGTAAAATATTGTTTTATTGCTCATTTAACCCTGCTACTTTGGCCGACTTACCTGAAGAGTGCACACATGCCAGAAATCCTCTATTAAAATAGTCTTTTTGCATTAATTTCCTACCCTCTCCTATTTTTCATGGGAAGCAGAGATGGTTAAAGTGATAAACTCTGTCTCGGGAGGTTGAAGCGTCCACTTGAATGTTAGGTCAGGGTTCGTACGGGTGCTGGAAATCCTTGAAAATGCTTGAATTTTAATGTTGTCCTTTCAGGGTTTGAAAAGTGCTTGAATTTTTCATGTAGTGCTTGAAATTGTAAGCGTTGTTTTTTTTATATATATATATATATAAAAATATCTGAATGGTTCGCTTGTGAAACGGAGAAAAAAAAAGAGTCGTAAAGTCTAAAATGAAAATTTCTCCGCCTGCACGTCTGCATGTGACCTGTTTGTGACCCCGCCCCTCCCCTGACAACGGAGTCGCCGTTTTAATGAGTGTTTGCTGGAAAACTGCAAATTTACAATTGGAATGATATTTAAGTCAAAAATCACGCACGAGAAAAAAACATATTCCGCGTAAATGACGTCATTCGGCGAGCGCAGGTGTTCATTCAGGTGTTCAAACCGTACGCAGTAAACCACAGAAAACGATGAAGGCGTTTATTCAGAAGGTATGTCCATTAATTCTGCGTGTTCCTGCCGTGTTTTCTTCTGTGCTGGCCCGGATATTTGTGCGTAATCCGGTGATTGGCGGCCGGTGTGTCAAAACGTGATCGTCTGCCACAAAGTGATTTTCAATGTTTCTATGTGCTTTTGTGTGTAATTTCTATGCTTATATTGGTGAATAGTCAGTAGGATTTTTCAAGGGCTTATGTATAAAATGAAAAAATTACCTGTTTTTTAAAAATTTCTTTATGGCTCTGCATTATCGCACCTACATTATAACAAATCCAGTCCTCTTTGGTCACTTAAAAGAACTTTACAGACATTAATGTTATATTTGTTGTGATTTCTGCTGCCCTCTTGGCCAGAGTTCTCTTCATTTTCACTCAAAATTACTTTA
>VUQK01034926.1:6722-21330 GCA_015106715.1 Bujurquina vittata | reverse complement strand
GGAAGCTATAAAAAATTAAATTACAAAAACATTACAGACAGTTAAAACATTACATTGCGGTCTACTATCGATTGCGCCTTGTCATATATTATTAAAGTTGCGCTCTGACCATAACCCTCCATTAGTTTGAAGAACTATTTTTAAAGTTAATGTGTCGTTGTGTGCCAGTGTGTCATCCTGAGCAGACTTTAATTCCTCTACAGCTCTGGACAAATGCAACTTTTGTTGTTGTTGTTTGTTTGTTTGCTTTTAAGGCCCAAAGGCCGACGCTCCGCACAAGATCCTAATTTCTGTGATTCATACCAAACATGCCATAACAACATAAATCTAAAATTGGACAGAAAATGTGCTTCTAATAATCACATAGCTCGTGCCTGTTTTCTAACTAAAAACAAACAAGCAAAACAAAAAAACCCTGTGAATTTCTGCCCTAAAATATGTGCAGTGGGAGGCATTTTCGCTCCTGCGCTGCGCGCTGATGGGCAATTCGTTCATTCATTTTTGTGAGAAAAAAATTTAAATTATTCCCGATTGAGGTGATTGCACGCTTGTTACATCCTCCCATCAGGACATCCACGTATTTCCCAACATTCAACAGTAGGATCCTGCAGCCGCGCGCCCTGAGAGCCCCTCAGGGCCGTCAGGCTTGTTGAGTCTGAATTAGAGCAGACTGTGCTGGTGGTCCTCGGTTCCTTAATTAGGAAATTAGCTGCACAGAAGCCCTCATTATCAAACTCCGGGTTACTCTTGGTGTGTTTTTTTTTTTCTTTCTCTCCCTCACTCACTGCCACCGGTCAATTTCCATAAGAAGATTACAAGCGGATCAGTACCGAGATTCGCCCCGATAAACAAACAACTGGTCCAGAGAATTAGATGACTACTAATTGAACGTTAGTTTTATTGCTCCCGATCTGTTTGTCACGGCCCATTGACCGTGGAAATTAAATTCATGAAGTGATGTCTCTTTTCAGCTGATTTACTACAACTATCGTCAGCTGGATGGCTCACGGGCCACAGGCTTCCCCTCCTTTAAAGACAAGTTTTTCTTTAAGCTGTCGGCGCATATAATTTGATAAATCAGGAATATTATCGCATTTTCTTTATGTCTAACTTTGGGTAACAACCCTTGGTTTAAAACACGGAACTATATTGTGTAAGAGCTGCAACATGTCTATAATAGGAGCAAGCTTTATTTTTTCTTTTTTTTAATTGGTTTAATTTGGCTGTTCTTTTTGAGTTAAACTTTAAAGAAATTGGCCTTTTTTTTTTTTTTAGAAGTACCTTATCATGAATAAATCAGAAAGCGCACGGGTCTTAACCACATAGCAGATTCTCCAAACAAATTTGGGTTTTCCATTTTAACACTGCTCTTGCCCGCTGGTGATAGATGATGACATGCCTGCGCTCCCGGCGCATGATGTGCGCGCTGGGCTCAGTGTCGCTGCCCTTGAAGTTTCAAAGCTGCGGGGTGTGAAACGCGTCAACATGCGCACAGCGGCGCGGCGCCTGCAGAGTCCTGCCGGTACTCAGGTGTTAACAGTCGTTTTCGATGGGCGATTTGCTCGTAATCATTAGCAGGTGTGAGCTTTGACCTGCTGAGTGATTGGTTTCAATGACCAAAGTCGTTTGTAAGGAGACACTCCCTCCTAATCATTTTAAAAACCATTAAGGCTGATGAGAGAAAACGAGGCAGCCAACAGCAGGCGACGGTTTTCAGGGCGTTTCAAACTTCAACTTTCCCTCAGAGACCGACGAGGTAGCCTGTCCCCTCCACAAGAGGTCGTTGATGTATTAAAGTTCCACACCGTTGCGAGCCCAACATTTCTATAAACGTGCCATTAATTTCATTTAGAAGAGCAAACCATCGCTATCATCACATAAAACTGGCTAATGTACTTCAAAATATATTTTTGTTTTTAAACTTTATTTTCAAAATTCACCTTTTTTTCTTT
Source organism: Bujurquina vittata (assembly GCA_015106715.1). Taxonomy (NCBI): domain Eukaryota; kingdom Metazoa; phylum Chordata; class Actinopteri; order Cichliformes; family Cichlidae; genus Bujurquina; species Bujurquina vittata. The sequence goes on along the minus strand of VUQK01034926.1, from coordinate 19,378 downwards.
CTCTCTCTTTTTTTTTAAAAAAGCAATAACGCACTCATCAGCCTCACTCTGTATCATCTCAAAAACACAAACTTTTACAGAGCGACTACAAGATCATTTAATTATTTAAACCCGCTGGGAAGTTTATTATTATTATTGTTATTAATAATAATGTTTTTTCCAAAGCCCTTCAGAATAAGTTCAGGTTCATCAGTGGAAGACATTAACCTCCAAAGATTAAGAGGCCATTTTCCTTCTACAGATGGTTGCAGACAAAAAAATAAAATAAAATAAAATAAAAAAGCATTTTTCCCCTTCCCCAAGTGGGATATTTTATTTAAATATCCAAATTTTTACTTGATTAATTTGCACATATTTTAAGCTCAATTTTCGTTTGGGTCTCTGTAACTAAATAACTGTCACTGATTCCAAGACTTTATTTTGATCGTATACTCATTAATTTTATATTCATTTTAGAAATATTGCAAACCCATAACATTGCCCTCTATGGTTTTTTCTTTTGTTTTTTGAGTTGCGCTGCTGTTTTAAAACTTTACCTCTCCCTCCTCCTCTGACCAAAACACAGGAGTGTGTGCTCCGGTTGGGTACGTGGTGGCTCTGGGAGCTGCGCGCTGATTGGTCATCTGCTGCTCATTGTCATGCTGTCAATCCACATCACATGGTCCAGCCCCTAGGCCTATTAACAGATGAGCTTGGCGAACAAGTTTACAGACTTCTGTTTCAGTGCCGTGAGGAAAGGAGCAGTTTGAGCGGAGCGAAACCAGACGCACCTGCAACCACATTTGCCTCTTAAGGCAGAACTTTTTTGTTTTTAAAGAAAAAAAAAAATCCACCTTCTTATGAGACTGGTCAGTACTTCTACCTCTTTGACTCTTGGCGTTGTTTTTTGAACTTTTTACGTGCCTGTGAGTGAACACTAAAAGCCGCCTGAATGTATAGCATGATGGAAACCGAGATCAAGACCCCGCTCCCGCAGTCCAACTCGGGCTCGGCGCCGGGCGCAAAGAACAACAGTGCCAGCGACCAGGAGCGAGTAAAGCGGCCGATGAACGCCTTCATGGTCTGGTCCCGGGGTCAGCGAAGGAAGATGGCTCAAGAAAATCCCAAAATGCACAACTCTGAAATCAGCAAGCGGCTCGGTGCTGATTGGAAACTTCTGACCGACAGTGAAAAGAGGCCATTCATCGACGAGGCCAAGCGTCTACGGGCTATGCACATGAAGGAGCACCCGGATTATAAATACCGTCCCCGCAGGAAGACCAAGACCTTGCTCAAGAAAGACAAGTATTCTTTGCCCGGGGGACTGTTGGCGCCGGGAACCAATTCCGTCAACAACCCTGTGTCAGTGGGGCAGCGGATGGACGGATACGCGCACATGAACGGGTGGACAAACAGTGCGTACTCCCTCATGCCGGACCAGCTGCCCTACCCTCAACATCACAGCATGAACAGTCCACAGATTCAGCAGATGCACCGGTACGAGATGGCAGGCCTGCAGTACCCGATGATGTCTTCGGCGCAGACCTACATGAACGCAGCTTCCACATACAGCATGTCTCCGGCGTACACGCAGCAGACCACCAGCGCCATGGGGCTGAGCTCCATGGCGTCAGTGTGCAAGACCGAGCCGAGCTCACCACCGCCGGCCATCACGTCCCACTCTCAGAGGGCGTGTTTGGGAGACCTGAGGGATATGATAAGCATGTACCTGCCTCCCGGCGGGGACAGCTCGGAGCATTCATCCCTGCAGAGCAGCCGGTTACACAGCGTCCATCCGCACTATCAGACCGCGGGGACTGGCGTCAATGGAACGCTACCTCTCACCCACATCTGAGAGCAGCACACAAAAAAAAAGACTTTAAAAACTTTTTTAAAAGTTACGGATACTTGAACTTGCTAAAGAAACAATGTTCAGCAGTTTTGTTAAAAAAGGAAAAAAAAAGAAACACAATTTTATCTTCTGCTTTTGTCCATTTTAAATGACTTTTTAAATGGATCGAAACTGAACGTTGAGCCCACCAGAATAAATTGCGCTGCAAAGAGGCTTTTTATCGCGAGTATGAGCAATTAACTTATGTAGAAGAATTGGACTTCTATATTTTAAATGATGCCATATTTTCTCTCTATGAAAAGGCATGTGGCCTCGTGAAGGGGCTGGTGTATTTCAGAAAAGCTGGATGGAAAGTTGTTTCATAAATGTTTACACTTAATTTGTAGACTGTCAGTTGTCTCGACTGTGTCCAAATTTTGTAGTCCTCCTTTTTTTCCTTCTTTTTTTCTCCTTCTTTCCTCCCAGTGAACTAGGTTAAAGGAAATGTAAAGACAGTGCGGGTCGCAAACGCAAGTTTTATTTATAGTAAGATTTTTTTTTTCTTTTAATTCTTTTTTCCCTTTTTTTATAGTTTGTGACCCCGAAGTTTTGTCACGTGAACTGTTCAATTTTTTTGTTTGTTTTTTGTAAAAATATTCTGTTCTGTGATGGTTTTGACAGTGTCAAGTTTGCTCATTACCCTGTACGAAAAGGTTTATTTAAACTGACGTTTCTACATATTTTAAGACCATCCTCTATTCTTAAATGCTGAATAAATTTCTACAAAACGTTATTTGTGAGTCTGTCTCTTGTGTGTAATGTAAATAATGAAAATGATACTTGTACTCCAAATATTCTGAGTACAGTTTCTTAAAGGAGTATAAAAATGACCATTTTCCAGGCTTTTCAAACACGCTGACTTTCCATGATGAGATCAAACAATTGAAATTTATAATTTTGCGTTCACAGAAATGTCTCTTTAAAAATGTTAAAGCAAATGGACCTATTTGTACTATAACCTGGAGAAGAAAGAAGTCTCTCATTTATTTTGAGGTATAAACAGTTTGTTCCTGGATTTTATCATTTTTGAACATCTGCTTATCAAGGCTGTATCATTAACTTTTTCTCTGATATTCATGTTAATTTGCAAAGTCCGAAATAAATTTGGGAACTGGATATGTTTATTGCTTTTGGTGAAAAGCTATCTATTCCCAAATTCCCTTAAATTCCATTTCTGTACTGATACATGCATAGATGGGTTAAAACAAACAATTAGTGCTTTGTTGCTCCGGTTGGGTTTTATTTTGTTTCGTTTGAACATGATGTTGAGACCTTAAGAATTACCTTTCATGATTACCCTGATAAAGAAATGTCAAAATCTAAATGTTTAATGCTAAACTGAAGTAGGTTGACTGCTAGATCCTTTCAAATATTCAAATTGTTTAAAATGGCAACATATTTTACTAAAATTAAAAGAATATACCATTAAATTGTCAGAACGTCATCTGAAACTTGATCTGAAAAGTTAACTTTGTACATAAGTGCTGATGCTCTAAAAGGTATGTTATTTCAAGACTTTGGCAAAAAAAAAAAAAATCGTATCACATAACTTTAAAAGATCAAATTTAATGTAAGATTCATATTTTAAACAATACATTTCCTAATTAGATCTTTAATTCAATTTGTATTGTATACAGAGATTTAGTTCTCATGTACTTTTGAAACCTCATCAAGCTGTTATACCCTCTTGCGGTCCATCCGTTGGCTCTGTTAAAATTTTACGACTCATATATCCTTTGCTATATTTTTTTTTCTTTAACACATATTACACCACAGTTGTGCTGCATTTATACATTTAACCTCCCTCAATCCACGTACTGTTCCTGACACAAATTATACAAAGGTGTTTGGAAGAATGGACTGGCCTGCTGTTGCAGTGTACTGTAGGATAAATAAGCCCTGGCCCACCAAGAGGGCCGAAGCACTGGCGGTCCTGCTGGCCTTCCCACACTCCCTTTAGGACTTGATCCACAGCTCAGCACAGCAGCCTAGATTAGCCCCACACACCTTTGTGGAGGGAAAGATTATCCAGACCTCCCTGCATTCACTGACAGGGTTTAAGTCACTCTAGCGTGCCAGCAGCCACCCGTCACCTAATCACACTCTCCAACTCATTTTTTTGTAATCAAGCAGCTTTTCTCTTCTTGGTGCTCAGTGTTAGATGTTTGTGCTGTGGTCTAGTCCGAGAAATATTTATAGTGATTTATGAAATTGAGAATTTTTCTTAAACCTCAGGGTGATCATCGATGTAACTCTTCAGAATTTTTTTTTGCATGCTTAACAACTGAAGTCAAAGTATAAACGTGCCATACAGTGAAATATTTTCTTACAACCCCGGTTCAGCACACTTCTCTGTATGATCATCTGGACTGCCACAGAAATGTCTGCTGATGATTCAGAACCTCACAGCTGTGGTTGTTGAAAGGTGTGCGCATAGCTGTTGCCAGTGAATATTCTGGCAGTTAGGCCAGTGGAGCTCCCCACCACCCCACCTCCATATCCCCCTGCTGTCCCCCTGCTGAGTGCCCAAAGGGCCTTTCTCTCTCTCTCTCTCTCTCTCTCTCTCTCGTCATGTGGAGCTCTGTGCCCACTCAGCAAGTGCAGGCATATCCCACTTCCATCTGCCTATGACCTCACAGCCCCAGTTTGTTTAACCCCCTCTCCAAAAACTAACCTAATTATAGCCCTGTAAAACATGGATTCAGCAGATTCCCAGTGGATTCTGCCACTGTGTGTCTACGCGCACCTATCGGTCTGCCCAGCGTAGGCGAGACTCTTGACTTGACAGCAGCAGTTCCACAGGCCGTGTTTCTGTCAGGCCCGTTTTTCTGATGTCTCTCCCCATATTATGTCAGAACATGTCCCACCAGTTGCACATCTTATAAAAATATATACATGAGCTAGGTGGCAAAATCAATAGGAGTGTGCTTTGCCTGTTTGTTTTTACGTCAGTGTGATGAGTGGAAAATCTGTTTGTGACATCATTAAATTTCTTGTTTGACTGGCTGGGCAACGTCCAACAGGAACACACCTTCTGAGCACGCTCTCAAATCTTTACATAATCTCAGACTCAAATCTGTAGCCTCCTCTTATACGCAGATCAGACATCACCTAAGAATGCAGACTGAATGTAATGGATGAATGGATGAGTGGCATCCCCTGTACTATCCATACATTTGCACCTGTGACAGATTTGGACTGTATTGATTTGCTGTGGTTAGGCTTTCCAGTAGGGCCCTTTGATCTGAGCCTGAAGGGGGTCTAGGGTGGCCTGTCCAGCTTGGGCAGGCCTGTCCGGAGTGGTGGGACCTGTGTGAGGTAATGAGATTGACAGCAAAGTGGTGTGTGTGGAGGTGAAGGGGGTTGGGGATGGGGGTTAATCTCCCTGAACTGGGGCAGATGTTGTTAACGAGCTCCTCTCAGGTCGACTCCCTGCGTGGGAAAATGGCATCAAATCCTCCTGGGGTCAGGGCTTCTGGGCTGACCCACAGAGAGGCATCCCTCTCCACTGCACTATCCTCTCCATTCACTCACCCACTCAACTCGCACATTTGACCGCTCTCCTCAGACACACTAGAAAGTCACATTTGACCATTTTTACACCGCTCTTCTTTTTATGTAAGCTCGGGTCCTGACCCAAACCAATGTGAACACTCACAGACTAGTTGCGTGAGTGATGCAAATGTCGCCTTAATGATAGCTGTAGTTGGATCATCATGCATTACACAACCACAAGGAATGCTGAGTGGGAAGTGCTTCAAAGAAGAGCATGCCGCCGCTCAAGAAACTGGACCCGCCCGGCAGGGAGTTACCTGCGTTAATGTCAGAGAAAGTATATTAGGACAATTAAGGCCTTTATAGACTTTCAGGCACCAACACTTCTATGTAGGTATGTAGATAAATATAATATACATTTAACAGTGTTTTCCTAACCTGCTTTGCTTCTATAGCTTTCTACAAACACCTGAGTGGAAAAAGGAAAAAGGAATCTCAAAACAAACACAAGTCAGTTTCTTTTTAGACATTTTTGTTTATACTTTCAAGGAATCAACCGATAATCTATTTCACATAACTGCAGTTAGGGAGAAGTGAAACTGCAAAGCCATGTTTTCATGATTGACCTATGTGCAGACTGAATGCCCTGTAAACAAGTTAGCTGTGATGTGACTGCTGCTCATCAGTCATCTCCAGAATGGGCATGTCTCTGTACAATATCATGTCAACATGCCTGCTTTAGGGTTTATCCGGACTTAGGTTTTAATGTGAGGGTCATCCATTAAGGTGTCTGACTCTGAAGGTGTGTTTACTTTGTCCCAGCAGGTGTGTGTGAATATGAAACTTGTCAAATATAATGCAGGATTACCGCCGCCTTTGTCCCAAACAAAACAAATACAAATCACGCGAACAGCTGAAATGGGAGGACTCTGTTTTTTTGGTGTTTTTCTTTTTTTTTTCTTTCTATGTTTGGACAGTTTTTCTGATGAAGACCCTTTGATATTTTGTTCAGCAAAGCACTACTGAGCTTTACTTGAACTTGTTTTTGCTTGTAATTGTGGTTGGATGAAAATGTGCAAAACCGCACACACACAAAGCACACAACCCAAAATGAAACAGGATTAAGAGGCTTCTTCCTGAATAACTTGTAATGACAATTACATACAAACGGCTGGTTCTAATGTGTGCTCAGGAAAGCTCAGGAAACCAAGAGAGTCACTGTAGTGTAAAAGTGTATCAGCTGCAGATGGTCTCTTTCTGTAGCATGCTTACCTTTGTCTATGAACACTGGAGCATGTGGTGTTGCTTCTAATTTGCCAAACTGGAATCTGACCCCACTTGTGACCTGTCTTGGAAGAAGCCTGGAAAAATTGGGCCAAGTGTATGTGAGCTGCAGATGAATATAGTATGCCTAAGGACAGCAAAGTGAGTATGGCACTGTTGCAAGACAATACAGAGTCAGGGGGGAAAAGGACTTCAGGGGGTACAAGATTAGGCTGCTCATCTAGGCCACCGATATTGATTAGTGTTTCTTGAGGACAGTGAGATAAAACACAGATTGACAGACACACAATAGTGATGTGGTGTCTCCGCTCCATCAGAAGCTCTCTGATCATATCACTAATGTCAGGAACTGTGTTCATTCAGTAACCTGTACCCACATATGCCCTCCACCAACATATGCAGGCATGGACGCAAACAAAACACCCCTGAGTGTTAAAGAAGTAATGCACCCATAACACATGAAAACCTTTAGTTTCCTGGGAGAACTGACCAGGTTGTTAGCACTTTGTCTTTTAGTGTGTGTGTGTGTGTGTGTGTGTGTGTGTGTGTGTGTGTGTGTGTGTGTGTGTGTGTGTGTGTGTGTGTGGTTTATGGGGGTGTAAGCCTGGGAACATGGGGGAGGTGGAACACACTCGGCTACGGGTCAGTCCTGACTGCCTCTGTCGCTTATTGATTAGTTGCCATGGAGAGTTAGTCAGGCCATCTCTCTTGGAGGTGTGTCCCTGAGGGCCAGTAGCAGCAGCACTGCCCAGATGAGCCTGTGAAGGCTTTGTCTGCAGGGGTTTTGGTGTGTGTGTGTGTGCACGTGCGCTTATGTACACCGTGTGTGTATGTGTCAGAACTTGTGACTTGCTAACTCTCACTCATACGTCCTTCATTTCGCCCCTCCTCTTCTTGACCCCCTGTAGGCACTTTTGCTTACTTTTTTCTCCTCAGTGGACCAGCTCCCACCTAATCTGCACAACCTCTGAGAAACTGTATCACCATTTATGCACACACCTCCTCCCAAGGGACTTTCTAGAAAGGGAATTGTAAACAATCGTAATATTACTGAGCTTTGAAATCCCTTTCTTATATGATCCCATGTATCTGTTTTTGTGTTGTCATTTTTCGTATCAAAGGATAAGAAGGAAAAGTAATTGGAGTGAGTGCAGATGAGAGATGGAGGGTCAGGACTTGGTGGTGCCAGAAGTGGCAAACGACTCCAGTAACCACCCAGCAGGGGACAGTGATGGTGCTGGACTTCACATGTCTTTGGAAATTATTAATAGATTCAGGACTAAAGGAAGAGAAGAGGAAAACATAGTAGAAGCAAAGGAGGATGAGCGATAGAGAGGCACAAATATGAAGCAACTATGTGTGCTTTACAGTACGATGAGTTCTACTGTTTACGTTCTGCACCAGCTCTCATTTTAAAGGCGTTTTCACCAGCCGTCGTGCATGTGAGAGAGCACATTTCTGATGCAGTTGGATCAGATGTTTCAGCCTACCAACCCTACTAAAATGTCTACATCCTAAACTAAAGTGAAGTAGTGAGAATGTGTCTGAAGCTGACTATATTCTGTTGTGTGTTACAACGTATGTATGTTTATGAATGTGCAAAAATGACTTAAGATTGAAGTTTATCAAAGCAGCCAGTCTTAACCTTCAAGAACCCAAGTTAGGCCGACTATGACCCCATTCATATAATTATAATGTATGTTTTTACCATGTAAAAGCACCATGACTATGAGAACTTTGGTCATCTGTATTTTGGTGTTTAAATGATACTAACATAATACATACATAATTAACACAATCATACTTCAAGTTTTAAAATGAATTTTTCAGAAGTAGCACAAGGATTGGCTGAATAAATGACAGGAAACCATAAGTAATTTTGTCCAAACATTTTAAAATATCTGTCATACAAGAGGGAAACAGTTTAACTATGATAAACGCAAACAGAGCCATTAAAAACAGTCTTCCTCTATAAAATATAATTTGATATCTAATGAACCCACTTGGCTCTTTTAGTTTCTCGCTTGTTCACTTCTTTAGCAACGTAATGTCCTTGCTATGGACATTTATTTTTATAATTTGCAAAATTATATTCACTGAAACCACTGAAATATGTAGTTAAAGCATCAATCATACAAGTTCATGCAACTTTGAGCTACCCCAAACTTAGTTATAGAATAGAATGCCTTTATTGTCACTATACAGGATGTACAATGAGATTGGAGTTGGAGTTGGATTTCAAATGAAAAGACAAAAATAAATGATAATTTCTAAATTTTAAGTCCACTTTTAACATACAATATTCCCTGCACATGCAAACCATTTTTTAAAAAGTTTTCTGAACCAATCTTGGTGACATTCCCGTCTAAATTTCCCTCTGAATAGTAAGACTGTTGGTTTATTTACAGCTTGTCTACTATGTAGGTCAAACTACAGAGTCTTAGTATTTACTTTTGTGAGTGCAATCCTATCTATCGTATATGACAGGAATGATTGCCACAAACTGAAAACCTAATTTAAATTGTTCAAAACTGGATTTATCAGTTAATCCTTGAAGTTTCCAGGCCTGCTTTTGAAGAGAAAAGGTGATCTGTAAACTTCTCATTTTAAGGATATGCGCACAAACTTCCCAGCATGAAACTTGACAACGGGCCTTGACTATTCCTGCCTAATATCACACCTTGGATGCATAAACATGCCTGTGCTCCACACATCACCCCACAGCAGGGGGTTTGCATGGCTTTAGTGCAGCACTGTGACACCAATCAGGGGAGATGGCGGGCTCCTTTGTCATGCAAACACCACTTGCTTCTTGTCTTATTCAAATGTCTGCCCTCTCTCTTTCTCCTCTCCCTCAGTTTCTCTCAACCCCTAGCCTGCTTCGCCCCCTATCTGCACCCCTCTTCCCCTCCACCCCCGACTTCAGCCCTCTCTCTGTCTCTCGCTCCTTCTCAAGTCCAAGTAAATCCATGCTGAGAGAAGAGGGAGCCTCCAGGCCCGTAGCTGCTGAGGCAGGCCTCTCTCCTGGGGGTCAGCCTGTGTCTCAGCGCATGGAGCTGTTTCCACGCCCAACCAAGTCCATTTCATATTCAAATGTTACAATCAGGCCTCTGACCCACAGGGGGCTCTTTATGGTTGCGGCCCCAGGTCGCAGGGTCAAGATGGTGATTTAATAGCTCAGGCAGAGGAAAAGAGTGGGGGAGCAAAGTGATTTAGGGGATGAATGAGTAATAAAAAAGCATTTTTGCTAAGTTGTCATGTAAATTTCAATCCTTATTCAATACGAGGCTCCCTTCAAACTAGAGATCTTCGTCAATGGCTTTCTAGTGGACTTTGGCCATTCAAAATTAAGAAAGTCCATTTTCTGCTTTTACTCTTGACTTGTGGTTGGTGTAAACAGTAGCGGATGGTGAGCCGGCTGAGGCTTAGGGATGAAGATAAGGAGACGTTAAAGAGTCTTCACGCTTGTATGGTGCCACTGTGTCTCCAATGTCCTCGTGCTCTGGAGTGGCCTGTTATTCCTGTCCCTGAGGGTGTGTTCCCAGCACAGCGACTGCTGTAACATAGGCAGTTTGGAGAGCTTATATATATATATGAATGCGTGATAAAGATCAAGCTAGAGTGACTACTACTAGAGTATGGGCTTATATATTGCATGTTTAGAGAGTAAAGCATATAGATTTCTGGCAAAGCTGAACTTGTAGATGAGTTCATTATCACTTGGATTTTGTTCACTGGCACCAGACCAGTTATTCTGTTACTCATGTGGCGTGTCCTGTTCAGTCTTCCCATTGAACTGACTCATTTAAACCACAAACAAGATGTCAAAGCCTGATTGACAATGAAGTTGGTTTTATTTTTTTTTAATTGTTTTTCTTGCAGTATTTTTTATTTGACTCCACCACTACTGTTTATATATTCATGTCACATTAAAGGAGTGCTGGGCGAACACATTCCACTGTGTAGACCTGTGCATGTGACAAATAAACCTTATCTAGATTTTTTTTTAAAACAGGTGTACAGGATATGGATTTAATAGGAGATAAAAGCCAGTTGGGGTACCTAGTAGTGAGTTGATATCTACTCTAATAAGTCAGCTTTTGCTAGTAGTTTGCACTCTACGGAAAATTGTGGAAATGCTACAGACCCGGTTACAGTTTTAAAATGTAAGGATTGTGTTTTTGTCTGGATGGGCATCAATTTAAACTGTTGGAAATGATGACACTCTCAGACAGGGTCTTACAAAGCGCAAAAATGGAACTAAAACATTACAGCATTGCAGATATGGGTCCTCCTTTCTCACTGGTTTCAGTACCTCTCTCTCTAATGTATCACTGATTGACTTTGAGATTTCACCAAAAGTTCCACCCAGAGATTGTCTCAATGGTCATGTTTATATCTTAGTAAAGATAAAGATTATTTCTCAAAATGCGCTAAAGAGTTTTCCTAGGGGATCGTTTTTATTTTCAAAACACTATTTTAAAATGACTTTGATCTGAATGGGAGAGATGAGCAAACTGAATGAGTGAATGAATCCAATCTGTTGTTTTGTTTTACCAGATAGATCACACGTCCTCTAAGGATTATAAAACACCATCCAGTTAACACTGACAGTAATGAGCGTGTGGATACATGCAGGCTCAATAAAGAGCATAACATAATGGATTTGCGGGTGACATAAAAATTGGACAACAAAGAGTCAAAGATCCTATAAATATTAGGCCTTAACTGATTTCCACAGTGTTTCATGTTACCAGTTACTAGTTGTGCTGGAAAATAAAATATACCAGCTGAAATAATATTGTGGACTCCTCAAGAACTGTAACTGGAAATATATAAATAATCCAGCATTCAGTCTGTCTTTTACCCAGCGCATGTGAAGGAAAGACTTTTTATTATAGTCAGATGAAGGTTAGCTATGCCCATCAAGGGACACTACAAGTAAACAAAAAGTCACAAGCTTAAAATGAGCTAAAATGATCAGATATGGCTCTATCTATGGATGCATCCCTACTGAAACCCAGAGACTTTTTTCAGACAGAACAGCAGCTGAAATAACAGCAAACATGGGAGTATATAAAGGCTATCACATGAGACCACAAATAAGAACACACTTCAGTTTCCTTTTATCCTTATTGCATTTAATTAGCAAGAGAGTCAGAAAAGTTGCATTCAAATATAATATATTTGACTACCTCCTAACATTGTCAGCATGTCCCAGCTTGTCCCACACAAACACTGTTTGCTGGGATCTGGTCACCATACCCGTGGGGGCATAGACCAGGTTTTAGCTCTTCTGGAAAAATTCTTTGGAGGAGAGTACTTTGACATTGTATCTTTCACCAACATCAGCGGTCACTGAAGGACCACTCACTGCAGGACAGGGCAAGTCGAGCCTCAGTAGGCACAGCTGTAGCTCATAGCCATTACTGCTCCTCTGCTGGTTTCGAAGAAAGGGGCCGCTCCCACCACATGGTCAGTCTGCCACGCCTGCCCCCTGTCTCCTGTCCCCTGCCACACATACCCCGGAAGGCCTGGTAGCACCAGGCAGCACCACTCACAGTTTGCACTCTTCTCACGTGCGGCAAGGCAGCGGAGCAAAACTGAGAGGTGCTGCAGAGTAGAAGGACTGCTAGGGTGGAAGCAGGGGTGAGGGGAAGGATGTGTGGGTTTAGAGGTTAAATCAGGGAAGGGGGCTCTGTTCCTTCCCCTCTTATCTCGCGACTGACCATTCTCTTTCCCATCCCATCCCTCCCTCCACCCCTGCACCCCCTCCTTCTTCCTTTTGTGGCCTGTGCACCTGCAGCCCTTGAGTCTGGGCAATAAAGCTGAAGGATTTGTCTGCTGGAGGTTGGAGGAAAAGTGGGGGGATCATTAGACAGCATGGGAACTAACAAAAGCCACAGGTCCAAACTTCTTTTTTTTTTTGGGGGGGGGGGGGGGGGGTTGTGCCCTATACCGGGGGAGGGGTTTGATGGAGTGGGGTGTGACATAGAAAAAAAAAGTT
>VUQK01034922.1:7049-23806 GCA_015106715.1 Bujurquina vittata | reverse complement strand
GTATGAAGGTAAGAACCACCTGTCTTTGTATGGAGGACAACAGGGGGACTGATGGTGATAAGTGGTGTGTGTGTGTGTGTGTGTGTGTGTGGGGGGGGGGGTGATCAGGCACAGATACAGGAGACCTCAACAAGATCCATCCTGCACATGTTATACTTGTATCTTTGTGAGGACCCTCATCAGGTGTTGCATCACTTTAAGATGCATTGGTATTAGCTGGTTTGTAGACAACAGCTGCAGTGTGAGATTTACATTCAGCCTGTTTCTGACCTTTACTGGTCACCTTTGAACGTGAGATCTCCATTTTTAAGGTGCGATGTGTCCAGAGGTTGTGATTTTGGGTCCCACAAGCCTCCTGCTGCCCATCACTCAGCGTTTTTGCCACCACGACAGAGAGGATCTGAACCTGTGCTGCTTTATCGTCTTTTCAGACCATCATCTGCAAAAGGAACTCCTATACAATCAGAGGAGTCATTAGAAAAACTGCAGGTTTAATGTACCTCATCATTTCTAAAGACCATGCACCATACATCTCCAAGCTGTCACAGATGTCCTTGAGGTCTATCAGAATAAAAGCCTCTTCTATCACGACTCTGAAAGGACTTCTTAAAACCTAGCTGATCTTCAGGGCCTGTTCTTAGTTATTGCTGCCTCCTCCGCAATCACTGCCACCATTACTCTCTGTTCTTGTGCGCTTTGTTCAGTACTTGGACTGCAACCTACTATTATTATTATGATCATTATTTCACACAGGCTGCAGTCTCAAATGGTGCAATAAATAGAGCTCAGTTCAGCCTCCGTTCGTTTGCCTTCATCATCACTGCGAGCTGCTCTGTAATTTTGCCGTCTACAAATCAGTTTAATTGTTTTCCTGCTAACATTAAGTCTGCCGTGCCCGTCACTCATGTACAGCACTTTGAATTCACTGAGCTGCATGAAAGGTGCTGAACAGCTCCATCCTGGTCCCTGCACGCTTCCAGTATCATCACAAACGCTTCCTGGAAGAATCAGCTGTCTGTGCAGTGAGCAACTCACCTCTAACTTTGCATTCTGTATACTGCGGTGGTTTCCACATGCGAACTTGTGTTGTACTCCTTTGAGCCATGCACAGTTTTAGTGTATAATCTGAACAACAGATAAAATATATCTATCTTTCTAGGCACCTATTTTTGTTGCAGTTGCAAAAGTATAAAAATCACACAAACACAAAGTGCAATTTTTCCATCAAAATGGAACAACTGAAGAAAAAACAACCATCTGTCAGCATGTTTATGCCATACGGCTCCGCGGCCACTGTGACTTCTTCCTGGGTTTAATTAAAACTATTTTGATCATAAATAGATCACACAGCAGCATAATAGGTAATAAATAAATAAAGTGAACTTGAAATTTGTCCATCCATCCATTTTCTTCTTCTTAACCTTTTCAGGGTTTTCGGGGCGGCTGGAGCCACAACAGCTGCTGTAGGGTGAGAGGCAGGACTAACACACAGAGACACACAACCACTCACACTCACATTCACACCTACGGGCAATTTAGAATCACCAGGTAACCTAAACCTGCATTTCTTTGGACTGTGGGAGGAAGCCGGAGAACCCCAGAGAACCCACGCAGACACGTGGAGAACATGCAAACTCCACACAGACGTTTAATGTATGAGCTGCGTATTTTTAGAGTTGGAGAGTGTAAATAATGATTCAAAGCTGTGATCAGTACAAAATGTTCTTTTCTGTGTTGAGCAGCCGCAGAGAGCTGCAGGTTTGTGATGCCTGCATTATGTATGACAGCTCATAAAAATCACATTCTGATCACATGTTAAGCACTAATGTGATAAATGTTGTTACGGGATAATTCAAGTTGAATTACTAATCACTCAGCATTTTAACTCTGAGCTACAAACTTTCCTCCTAACACAGGAGATCAAAAACCATCCAGGTTGCTTTACCAATTAGTAGAGATTATAAATCATTTCTTGGGTTGCAAAACAAATCTGATTAACAAGTGAATCATTTCGTTTTTCCTGCTGCAGTCAGCTTGGAGAATTCTGTGACATTTAACATTTTTTCTTCAGTATTTTCTGTTTATTGCATTAAAAGATTTCTTCTGAGAAGAAGCTGTTTGTGGAGGCGGTTTAAAACAGGTTTCAGAGAAGTATTTATCCAAGAAAAGAGCCGACTGAAACCCCGTCAATCCTCTGACAACCTCTATGGCGATTTTTTATTTAACATCTGAATTATTGAGTCACAGAATAGTTTGAAAGATGCAGCTGGAAATGTTTGAGCTTCCCTGAGGGGGATCTGCTGAGATCTGGACTGTTTTAGTGACAGAAACAGACTGCCCCCACGTCACTCTCCATGTACACTATTGAATAAAACTACAAAAGGCCAAACAAAAAAAAAAGAAAAGAAAAAAAAAGGAACAGACTTGTTTTCTGCCTCAGTGAAGGTCTCCAACACTACAAAAAAAACCAAAATCCCACATCTGACCTCAGCGTCCAGCTGACAAGCCACGTCGACAGTAACGGGACGTCGGCCCTGAACGTCTCACTCGGAAATGAGGTTTCTGTCTGTCAGAGTAAAAGGTCAGACGGGGCACAGACTCATCAGGCGTGACAGCTGAGAAAGAGCTGAACTACCGATGGGGAGATAAGCCCTGACTGAGGAGTCTCCCAGGCTGTTGTGCTGTAATTGGCTTCATCGCTGGAGGCTTCGAGTGTTCGATAAGGGCACCTGCTCGCTGAGCTGAAGCACAGCACTCCACACACTTTCAACCTTTGAAAGCACAAGTGTCACGACAAGATGTCCTGATCTGCCAGCACCTCATATTCATTAGGTTTTAGAGCCTTTTCACACCTTTGAACTAAAACGCTCCAAAGATTTCTTGACATGGTATAAAATAATTCATGCAAAAGCTGTAAAAGTCTGAGACTTGTATTTAAAAAATACAAAACAATCCAACACCTGTGTGTAGTGTAATCTGGCTCTCATTTAGACTGCTTTCAGAGCTCATTAAATTGCGCCTCCTTTTAGATAATCACCGTTAAATGCAGCGCGCCCGTGAGGACATCGTCTGCCTGCTGTGTAAACAGGCTCGGCGTACTCACAGTGGGGACTCTCTTTGCCGCCGGCCTTCAGCAGCAGCTTGGCGATGGGCGTGTTGTTGGTCATGATGGCGATGTCGAGCGGCGTCAGGCCTTGGCTGTTGGGGGTGTTCAGGTCCAGTTCTTCAGCCGAAAACTGGTAGAGAAGGATCTGCACCGCATCCAGGTCCTGCTGCTCCACCGCCTCGAAGATGCAGTCGCTGCCCTGCATCGTCTGAAAGGGAAAAGGAGCACAGGATGTTATGATGTCTCCAGTGCCTCCAGGAGCATGGAAATCATACAAGCCAGAATTAAAACTAGCAGAAAAATAAGTACAAGCCGGTCTTTAAACTGCTTTATTTGAACTCTGAGCTGCTCCGGGGCACCCGTTTTACACCCGATCATGTCACTAATCAAGCTCATTAGTTAGTTGGTAGATGGTCCCTGCAGCTGTTTTTTTTTTCCAGTGTAAAACCTGTTGCTGGTATTTAATAAAAAATGAGCAGAGTGTCTTTAAAATAACAGATTTCTGAGTTTCCATATTTGATGAGTTTTAAAACAGCAGCTCTTCTTCTGCAGGTGCGGGTTAATGGAAGTCCTTGCAGTGTTGGTGGAGCAGCAGCATCTACCTCCTGATTTGGTGCTGAAGCCACAGAGCAGCTCGCCACCTTCAGACCACACATGAAGCACGGAAGCATCTTTGACACAGGCCCCTCAAGGACAGCACTGCGTGAAATGTCCATGTAAGAAACGTGTGCAGGATCATGTGGTTACCATGGGAACAGGCGTGCAGGAGTTTCACTTATCAAGCAAAGAATGAAAACAGAAGTCTGAGTATTTTGTCAGTTTTCACTCAAAATGCTGAGTGAATTTCAAATAACAAAACTCTGTTTTTCTTGGTGACCATTAATTGGTGACCAGATGAATAAAGGGTAAAATTAGCCTTTTAACAAGGCAGGTGAGGAGGGGTCACATGACACTTCCCCAACAAAAGGATCCATATCATGGACCATTTTGTCATTTATCTAAAGAAGAAGCGGCCGAAGAGTTAAAGAGGCTTCGTGTGATGTGATTTTTTTGGGATGTGGACGTTTAGGTGAGCTGATATTATTTAACCTGTCGGTGGGCACTCACAAACATACATTCAGCTTTACATGAGCTCTAATGACTTTGCTTCCTTCTGCTTTTGAAAACATTAAAACTCATTTCAGTGAATATGTTTCTAAATGTGTCACACCGACCTGCTCAAGCTGCTGACAAAAAGCAAATGAAGGTGCAGACACCAGAAAGAAGGATTTAGTGGATTAAATAAAGACGACTGTGATGGTTGTGACAACAAGAGTTGTCAAAACTGAAAAATGGAAACTAAATTAACTTAATTATTAATATGCTCTAATTACACTGTATTTTTTAATAATACAACAGTTACAGTGTTTAATTTAATCACACTAATTACATTACGTACAATTCTTTTTTTTAACGTAACCTTTATTTTAATTACAAGACTGCTAAACTTTTTAAAAATGATTCTGAATTATAATTAAATTAAATAAATTTATTAGACTTAATCACAATGTAACATGATTTGAATGAATGTAACTAACGCAGTAACACACTATTTTATCACAAACACAAATTAAGTAAAATAATTCCACTTGAATACTTTAATTACACTGTATTTATTTAAGTATATTAGTAACTAGTAGATTTTGGGATTATAATTAAAATTTACTTACACAGAATTTGTTAAATAATGTATTCTGTAACTGAACTATGAATTAAAATTACAACATTTCACTGGAATTTTTCACGTGTATTTATGACATTTCTGATTGCACTAGATTACTGACTAAATTGGAGTACCATAATTGCACAAATTTATTATAATTACATTATAACGAATGTCAATCACAATTATTTATATTGTACCAGTCACATTTATAATAATTACAGTGTAGCTAGCTAAACTGTAATGAATGAAAGATATGCTGTAAAGGCCGTTTTTGCAAATAAATCGTCCTCATAAAACGCACTGTACAAAACACGAAGTCGACCTCAAGATGTAATGAGGTCGTGATGTTTTTAAACAAGAAAAGGCAGAAACAGATTCTGGGCACATCAAACTCATAAGAAAGCAGCAGCAGGGAGAATTTCATGGTTTGATCCCGGCGTTGAAGCTGCATCACGGCCGCTGAGGAGGCAGAGAATAATATCAGGGAGCCGACTGACCCGGAGCAGCGTGTAGCGGTGTGTCTGAGGTAAATCAGCATGATTTTACTGTTCCCACATCGCTGTATATTCAGTACATCAGTGCGTGTTTTGAACTATGAGCACACATGGTGCTAAATGCAGCAATCTGATTGGTCAGATCTGTTTTTTGCCGTGCAAAAGTCAGAAAAATCAAACTTGAGCCCAAGAAATAAATGCTGCAAATTCATCCTGTCCTCGGGGTCAGTATGAACGGCTGCATTACGAACAGATGAGTCTAAAAATATCTTTTTGCACAGAATTTTATGCATCCGTTGTGCGAAGGCCTTAAGGCTTCAAATTCATGTATAACTACACTATAATTAAACTCATTATAAACTGTTAATACATTAATTTATTATGACAATGAATAATTATGACAATGTACTTTTAGATCAATAATAATCATTAATAAGAAATAGACTTAATTACAAACATTGCAAATACACTAATTCATTTATATTTGCACTTAAATTAACTGTATTTTAATTACAATATTAGAATTACTATAGTATACTGAAACTTTAAATGACATTTTTACTTTATTATAATTACAGTAATTACAATATATTTATATTATACTAGCTACACTTATTTCTTGTAATTACACAGTAATGCATTAATAATTATGTATACATGCATTGTAATTTATAATTAAATAAATAGATTTTGTGTATAAATACACTATAATGACATTTTCATTCATTATAATTATACTGTATTTCAGTTTCTGTTTCAAGGTAGTTATACTACTTTCCCAAACAGGCCATGCACTCTCAGAGTGGCCTTTCAGTTTTACTTCTGACGACTAAAAATAGACCAAAAGTAAATATTGCTCATTGGAAAGAGAGTAGAACTAATTTTTACGTTTCCTCCACACCGCAGATGCCAAACTGAAGTTGCAGTGAGCCTGGAGTTTGATGAAAAACTGCATGACAAGAACACATTGTTCTTGTCTGCTCAGCCTTCAGAGGATGGAAATGGCTCCTCTGTTTACTTCAGTTGTGTCTCTGTAGACTTGACAGCAGCGAGCGGATATGGAAAACATTTTAATTCATTCTTTGTCACGCTGGAGCTGACAATTCATGTCGGCTTGAAGAATTATAGTGAAAATCCACAGCGGTGGCGGCCGCGCTGCCTTGCTTCCTTTCAGCTTTATCACAAAGTGTGTGACTAGAGAACAACACATCCTGCAGGGCTGCTTTGTGGCACCACACTGAGCTACACCTGCGGAAACTGCTAAGCCTTTAACAGGACACACAGCTGGGTGGTGTGGATGGAGCCACAGACTCTCTGAGACCATGGACACTGCTTAAGTGTTTTAAAGCTGTTTTTCAAATTGTTTTAGGCTGGAGCAACGCTCAGATTTGAGGCCAGATTCGGACTGGTTCGACTGGTTTTTGGACTCTTTCTGAGGGACTTTCAGAGCAACTCTGAAAACTTGCTACAGATTTTCATGTAAATTTGAAATTTCAGTCTTTTTGGATGTGTATGGGTCCTGGGCTTTGTTCCTGACTGTGCCGACTTGGTTTTTATATTGACAATGTTTTGAGCCTTTAGACTTCGTATGGCTTTTAGACTTGGTTTGGGGCTCCTTGGAGAACTCATTTCAATTCTCTTAATAATGTTTTGACCTTTCCTTGAATGGACTGCACTGATTTAACTTCCTGGAGAGTTTTCACAGTCAGTTTTTCAGTGAATTTAGTCTCTCTCAGCTTGATTTCAAGACTTTTAGACTAAACTGGGATGACCTGAGGTCAGTGTAGATTCACCAGTGACTGGTTTTACACAGTTTGCGGTCTAGTTTGACTTGGTTTTGGAGCCTATTTGGGAATTCACTGTAGTTTGTCTGTGGAAATTGGACATTGTTTTGAACTACTTTCATTGGTCACTTGCCAGTTTTTCAATAGATTCTGTCTCTTACACTACTCCTACACTGTCCAAGGAATCTAAGGAGTCAGTAAGGTGTCTTCTTGTAGCCCCAGAATGACTCCAAGTTGTGCAGATGAGGAGTTTGTAGAGTCCAGACCATCTGCTGGAGCCCTGCCAGCACACACAGGTGGGCCCCATATAGGATAAGTAAGGGCACACATTATGGGCCCCGTACGGGTTGGTCCGCAGTTTCAAAGGTGGCCCTACATGGATTTGCCCAGAGAGATATTAAAAGACCCTGAAAATGTGATAATTTGGACCCAGATGGTTGACTTACCTTATGCCCATGCATGGTCCATGCATAGCCCATGCATGCATGGATGGACCATCTGGGTCCGAATGAGCACATTTTTAATATCTATCTGGGCAAATCCATGTAGGGCTACCATGGAAACTGCGGACAAACCCGTATGGGGCCCATTATGTGTGCCCTTACTTATCCTATATGGGGCCCACCTATGTGTGCTGGCAGGGAGGGGTCCTTGTGAAGAACTAACTGGATTGTTGCACCTGTTCTGCTGCCAAACTAAGCTGGACAATCTGATGGTGATATTGAGATTTAGATTCTAAACAAGACATTTTGGACTGATTTAAGATGCATTTTCAGATCTTTTCAAGATTGTGGATTGGGATTAGGACCTTGAATATACCTTGAATATAGGACTTTGTTTTGAAGCATCTGGGAGAATGTGCCACGATTCCTCTGTGCACACTGGGACATGTTTTGACACGTTTTTGGTTCGGATCAGATTTGATTGGTTTTTGAACTGTTGGCACGGTTTTAGAACGTGGGTCTGTTAATTATTCTGAATTTGGTGCTTTGTAGATACCAGAGATGGTTTTTGAACTAGTCTGGAAATTTGTTAGGGGCTGCTTTACCATCTTGATTTTTTCCTCCGATTCTCTGGATTTGAAACATCCTTGAGAACTTGGCACAGCTGTTCAGTGGATATTGAACCACATGTTGGATGTTACTTTGGACTTTATTTTGGATTGGTTATTTTTTTGTGTGTGTGGGTTTTTTTTAGATTTTGCCTTCTCGGCTGTCTCTTCAACCTCAGGCTGACTCCATCTCAGACTGTCTGTGGGCCATCTGCTGCAGGACCTGTTGTGAGTTTGGGCTCCTGTAGAATGAACCCGGGTGACCTTATGATGGTAAAGATTCAGATTCTGAACACTGAGCCTAAAATGTGAGCAGAGTTCTGCATATCGATTTGTACTCGCTGTACTCTGAGTCTTTTGTTTCCTCCCCTCCTCCCTCGTCTGCCTCTTTGTTTCATGTCTGCTGCTGTGGCTGGTTTGTAAATGTCAGCAGGCTGGCAGAGAGAGTTCTGGAAAGCTTTCCCCACACACACACACACGCATGTGCGACATGACCTGTAACACTTGTCACACATGATGAGTCGCAGTGACCAACTGTTTCGCAGGGCAGCGGGAAGGACATGATGATATGGCAGTAGACAGAGAGAGAAGAGACTGAGAAAAGATGGAGAGCTGCTACACAGTGAAACCAAATTCTCTCCAAAGACGTCGTCCACAAACCACTCAGTGTCCTTGGGCAAGGCACTTAACTCTTCGTTTGCAGTTTACCAAAACCTGCAGCCGCGAGGTGATGGGCAGAAAGAGAGTCTGGCTTTATGATGTAAGCTGCAGGCAGCAGCTCACAGATCTAATAAGAGATATGACAGCCGAGAGCCGAGGCTCTGACGACATCAGCGTTAACAGAATTAGTGAAGCACCAAAGGAGATGTTTATTGATCCTCGTGTTAGAGACAAAAGCAGCTCAGCAGCGTGATGGGATTTCCCTCATCAGGCCAGCTGCACGCGGCAGTGACGCTCATACAAAAAGCTGCATCACAGGACATCATGTACAGAGTTTATTTCAGGTTCACTGACGATGCAGCTGCACACGGTTTACAGGGCTTTATTCAAATTGCACAAAACATTGTTGTCTTTAACTTAAGACTAGATCTGAGCCAATCAATTAACTGAGCAAATACTATTATTTAAATTTTCATCATGCAGAAAATCAAAGAAAACTTCAGATCAGTTAACAAGATTCATACTGGCACATATACTTGTTCATGAATAAAACCCAATAACTACGCAACTATCTTAATTATTAATATCTCTTGGTATAACACCATCTTATTGTACTGCATGTTATTGTGCTTTTATTCCATCATATTTTTGGATGGGTCATTGAGATGCAGCCTGTTAAAGACTTCTGACAGGAACTAGTAGTTTTCCGTGAATATCATTTGTCCAGTCTGATAGTAAAGCATAAGACACCTTAAGACATATTAACACATTTTCAGTGATACTGTGGCAGGAGCTTTTTCACTGTTTTTTTGACATTTTATACAATTAATGGATTAGAGGAGAAAGTGATTTTCATACTAATCACAAAACTGAAAAGTCTTCCAGTTTGGAGTGTTGAGAGAGAATGAATGAGTATCTGCTAATCAGGGTACAAATTAAAGCTCGTGGCTGACTAATAGGACTCATTATGTTACATGGATTTTTGAGCAATGGACTGTCACAGTAATATTACTGTCATCCGGCTCTTCTTTGTGCTCATATGCCGCAGGAGGATTCATATCCACCATCTGTGTTTAGCTTCAAACAAACCTTCTGTAATGATTCAGTAAACCGATGCAGCGACCGAGGTGGCACTAAACTCACCGAGGCTTTACGGAGGCGATCCGACTTGCCAAAGAAGTAGGCATCTTCGAAGGAGGAGGTGCTTCCTCGCAGCTTCTCTGATAGGTTCCTGTAGAGGCGTTTGGCGGCATTGGGGGAGGCCGGCCCACCGGGGCACTTCCTGGTCTGGGACAACTGCAGGTTCTGCATCTGCTGCGTCATAACACCCGGGAGGCGTCTGCTGGGATGGAAAAGGAAGGAAGCATCGTTAGAGCACTGAGAGCGAGTGCGCTGTTGGGTCGAAGTATAAACCAGGGTTTCTGCATGTTAGTGCAGAGCTTTAAATGAGACTAAATAATAAGTACAGGATGTAAATTCAGTTTGAGCTTTAACCCTGGAATGAAGGCCATTACAGGCTGCAAATACTCAGAACTGGAGTTATGTTGAGTAACTTCTATTGACCAGCAACTTAATGCAGTACAGCACTGCTGAGAGCATTCTTTGTTACCGTAACGCTTATTTACATTGGCTAAATGTTAAGGGGCTCCTCCTCTTTCGGATGCTCCCTTTAAGGTCACCACAGTGGATCATCGGCCCATCTCACCCAATCCCGAGCATCCTCCTCTGTAGCACACCCTTGCTGGACACTGACGGCTGGTCTAACTTTGGCCCCGACTGATCTGCTATGGAAGTCGCTGATGAGTTTTTGAAGCAGCTGCGGTAACCGCCAACCGCAAACTCTGAGGACCTTCACAGTATAGCAGCACAGGCAAACAGGGGAGACACAGCAGGAAAACCATCCACAGACTCATCCGTTCAGTCTCCGAGTCAGTGAAATAATTAGACTTTAACGTATTCTCGCTTATCTGTGTGGAGTCACCACAGCAGATGGATCAGCACATTTGATTTGGCACAGATCTTTCCTCCAGCTGCCCTTCCTGATGCAGCCCTCCTGGGGATCAGTGCCTCATCCCGGTCTTGAAGCAGGGATGTTTCCCATATTTACCAGTACACTATGGCGATACTTTGTTTAAATTATTAAACAATAAAATAACTGTCTACTGAATCACTACTGCTCTTGACTTTTACATCGGAATATCTCCATCTTTGACAAAGAAAACTGTAGAATAATCATTCTGTCTGTGTACAGAGGCTAAGCTCAAGGGGATGCTTGAGCTTGAGGAATATCATGTCTGAGCTCCTTGTGAAGGCAGTCAGGAAGCACATAAAGAGGCAAACTAGACCGAAGACTGTGCTTATTATAATTCAGACTTTATAAAAGATTTCAGCATGTAAGAAGTGGCTTTATGGCCCGTCACTGTTCCTCCTCCGCTTGAAGCCACTTCAGCCATCGCATTGTTGAAAAAATTGCTTCAGTTTTTCATCTGGTGCCTAAATGACCTCCTGTCGCCTCCAGCCCTCGCTTGTTCTCTGCATTATGCCGGGATAAGTTCAACATGTCACTGAAACGACGAGACTGTCACACGGCTCCTGCAGGGGACCCGATGAAGGAATGAATTGGTTCAAGAATCAGAGACTGCACTCACTGTTCAGCCTCAATAAAATAAGCGAAAGCCAAAAAAGTGCTCTGACATCTTTACGAGGAACTCCAGGAACTAGGAGAGCCAGAGAAACATGTAGAGTCCTGTTAGTTTGCGGGGTTCAACCTACAGGGTAGGCGCTCCATAGCTTTCAAAGACCCACCTGAGCCTCCACTCCTGAGTTCAGACTCTGGTGCAGGCCAGCTAAACATGTGAAATGCTTTTGTTGTTGTAACTTAACTTTAGATAGAAGCGCTGAAAAATGACAGGCTGGCAGTGACAGCTCCATCTCAGTCATACAATATCCTGCTACAACATCCACCTCCACGCACGGGCACCCCACCTGCATAACCTGGACAAAACTGCATTATGCAATGATGCAGGAAAGAGGACGAACAGCACCAACAGCCCATAGATGCCAGCTCTAACTGTCTCCCATTGATTTTTCCCAGAGTTGTCAACAATCTCAATTAAAGGCGCTGCTGTGTGCTGGCAGCACTGATCATAATTTCTGTATGTAAAGACATCAGCATAAAGTAAATAATTCAGCGCGTACATCTGCCTCGTTCTGTCAGGTTAATTTGCAGCATCCGTATTCATCGTAAAGAGATGCATTCAATGCATATTTAAATTCAGTGCTGTCTCTGCACATCACATCAGTGCACAGACTGTTACAGAAGCCTTTCTCTTATTACTGCATGCAACTGTTGTTCTTCTTGGCTGCAGCAAGCGCAGCGCCTTGCCACTGGCAGGCATCTGATGGGAACTGCTGCTTCACCTGATTGCTGTGCCCTCAGTCCAACAGGACATCACAGAGCCGCCACGCTGCGGCTGATTGGCTCACTTACTCTGCGCTGCGTGTGTCACAATCCTCACATCACAGAAAATGGGCTTTGATGGCCCTTTATCGAATCTGAAACCAGCGCTTAATTTGCTCGGAGGATGGTTGTTTAGAATAGCAGGTAATCAGTCCACTAATGAATCTGCCATAAAAACCTGCTGTTGGCAAAATGACTCATGATTTAATCCTGCAGCCAAACACAAGAAGGGAGAGCAAATTAAAAAAATGTGGAAAGATCATGAACATGAAGCGTTGCCGGCGAGAGCTAAATTTGGGGGTTTCGTTATATTTCAGGGAGTTGTGGAAGAACGGATCAGTCCTTTATTTGTATTCAGGGTAAACAGAGGACTACATTTAATGCGGGAATTTTCATCAGGACCTCGGAGACACGGAAAACATCCAGGAACTGATGTTTTACGAAATAATCATGCTTACAGCCAGAGCATTTTGAATGCAATTATCTGATTAAAAATCAGGCTGCTGTGCACTTCACTGGACTAACAGAGCGTCCAACAAGGCTGAGCTCCGGTTTCCTGGGTGAAATTTGAGGTTTTAATTGCATGTCATTAACAGGTATTTGTGTGTGTGGATGCTGATCGACTTCCAAACAGAAAAATAACTGTTATCAGCTATTTGTATGTTATTGGGGTTTCCCTTTGCTCTTCCCGTGTGTGTTTTGTCTCCTTTTCTGTGTTTAGTTCCCTTCCTGTTGTTTCGGCTGCAGGCTCCCTTTCTCGTAGCTTCAGAGTTTCCTTCTTGTGTGTTCCCTGAGTGTCCCTCCCTTGTGTTGTCGTGTCTCTTGTGTCTGTTTCCCCAGTCCTGATGTGGTCAACATTTGTACCTTGTTTGGTCACTTCCTCTTTTATTTTGACAGTCTTCCCTGTGCTTTGTGTTTAGTCTTGCTTCCTCTGCTTTATTAGTTTCGCCCTCGGTTTTTGCTGCATCGTTGTTTGCGTTTCCCCAGTTTAGGGTTTTGCCCCCATTTTTCTCCCGGGCTTGTTATTGTGATTTCGTTCAGCTTTGGTTGAGATTTTGTTGCTGCTTTTTGTAACTTGCGAGCCTCCAGAGAATAAAGTCATTTTTGAGTTTAGCTCTGTGTTTGCGTCCTGCACTTGGGTCCACCCCTGCCTGCCACACAGCCACACATGACCCATTTTTGATATACAGCGAATGGTTATGTGCTCAGGTGGGGTGTACAGCATCATAGAGGCTGGGATTATTGATTTTTAAGGGCCTAACTGGTTCTCCCCCTCCTGACGTGACTCTGCTCCTGGCTATTAAAAATAATTGGATTTCTTTACTAATCTTGTGCATCTGCAACTTGGAAGAACCTGCAGAGCAAACTAAAGCGTTCTCATTTCTATCTACAAAACAATTAAAATGATTAATTTGACTTCCAGCTGTTCTATTCACTGATTTTCCCAAAATGAACAGTTTCTCGGTTCTGACACCGATTCGGCTTTGGATGATTTTTGTGATCATTTGGCACATTTCTTTGTTTTCACTCAGGTGTATTATAAAAAAGCTGCCAGTCCTTATGTGAGTAAAACTAAACCATGAATGTACTGGAGTCAGGAGGGGGTCCTTCGATATAGTTCTTCGCTTTGAGGGGTCTGTGGCCTGAAGCTCGAGCTTATTGTTTTTTAATGCCATACTAATGGTTTGCCCAGCGTGCTGCAGAAACATCAACTCACAGCTGCTGAAGCAACGCTCAAACATTTAAAGCGACAACAACACAGCCAATTATGTTTCACCTATAGCTCAGAGAGAGAGTATGTGTGTGTGTGTGTGTGTGTGTCCAGCCTACAAGCCCTCTGCCTACCTTCCAATCAGATGGTTACTGATGAGAGAAAACTTTAAATTATTAAAGAGAAACAAATTGCTTTTGTAATTGCTGTGATGTTCAGTTTGACAGAAAACACACACAGGAGGCCAAAGACGCACAAACACTGAGAGACCACATCAATTTCAATTTGCGGAAACACAAAACACCCTGAAATATTCATTCAGCAATTAAAACCCCTGCTAAATGTGTGGCAGTGTGCTTTCTGATGACACAAAATGTTCAGAGAGTGGCAGCAGGTGAGTTCCCCCCTGCAGGCGCTTCACAGGTAACAGGGCTGAAAGGACACTTTAGCTTCATGACTTAGCACACTATCCTATGAGGAATCAGAGTTCACTCACACGGGATCGGTCTGGACTTGGGGTACAAACAATTTCTCCACATTTACATGCAGATATGTGATTATGGAAATTATTCAGTGTGTGGCCTGCAGCGCCACCATCAGGACCATCAGAGACCTCCGAGGGTCAGGCCTCCATTGAACACAGCGTTTGTGATCCTCGACCTCAAAATAATGAAACACGCCATCCATCTGCAGGTTTGAATCCACTCCACATTAACGGCACCGCGAGGAAAGCAAAAGGTCCCCACAAGGATGCAAATACTAATTACTGTCGCTGTTAATTAATCTGAGGATTATGCTCTCTATTATTGATTAACTGTAAATGATGCAAATGAGGCTCGTTACAGTTCCAGTGCAGGAAGACGTCTTCAGAGGTGCTCGGGTCACAAAATAATGCTGCCTGAATCAGTCACTCCATCAATAAAACAGTTAAAGATCAGTTTTCTGTCAGCTGACCCAGTGACTGATCTAAAAGTCACATTTCCACACAGACGGAGGTGTGCAGCAGCAAAGAGAGAAACGCAGGCACACACACACCCACTATACAATCAGCATTAAACTTGAGCCGAAAAACAGCTCAGGTTAAAGGTCACGCAAACACACAGACCTCCATGTGGTTTTCGCTTGCAAGTAACCATGGCAACAGTGACTGCCCACAAACACATTGCTGCTCCAAATGCTGACATTCCTCCTCAAGGATCCTGTAGCTTTTATGACAGACTGTAAATAAAAGATGGATGGTGCCACCACACAGCTCCAAACAGGTCCCCTTGGAGCCAGAAGTGAACATATTTGGATGAGAGGGTGGAGTGCGAGCAAGCTCGACCTATAACTACTAATCAGTGCTCAGTAACATCCAATTGAAATCCTTGAATTTCAGTCAGCAGTCTGTTAGTCCAGTGAAGCACACTGCAGTCATGCTATTGGTCAGATAATTGCATTAAAAAAGCTCCAACAGCACAAACACGGTGCGGAGCTCCAGTTCAGGGACTCCAGTTTGCTGAGGTGAAGCCTGGCAGACAGCTAGCAGCTACAGCCGCCTGTGTCACCATCCGCCTGTCAGCCACATTTGTAGTTATAAAAGGTTTAAAAGTGGTTTTGCACAGAGAGAGCAGTTTCTGAATGAGAATGATTGAGAATTAGTTGCTGAATTTATGTTAAACTGATTTCATTCATGACGATGCCAGCATCCAAGAAATTAGTGTGTCAGTCATAGAGGCCACACCCACAATAAGGCAACCTGTGAATGTATGTCATCTGTGTGTGTGCGTGTGTGTGTTCGTTTGTGTGTGAATGTTCTCACCTGTCCAGGCTTAGTGAGGATCGGGACACTCCCGGGTATAACAGGGGCTTCAGGTCTTTGATCAGAGCATCTCCTGCTGACCTCTGGTTGCACCTCTGGGCCAAGCGGGAGGTCTTACCATCCGGCCTGACACACACACACACACACACGCACACACACACATACATACGCAGTGGGTGGATGGCAACCTGAAGTAAATCCGCAGCTTCACAGGTGTTGGCAAAAAGAAAGGAAACAGCTCAGGATGAATGAGAGGAGGAGATCTGGTAAGTTCTACACATTCCATTGACCTTCCTCTTGGTCTCCAGAGACTACACGGTGTTAGCAAAAGAGACCAGATACCGAAAAACTGTTGACGCAAACTGCTGATGTGTGAAAGGACTTCATACAGTAACGCCTGCAGGAGAGATGCAGCTACACACGACTTCACACTTGGCTGCAGCAAAAATTCAACAGAGAAAAGACCAGAAAATCTTGGATCCACGTGGATGGATCATGGAGACCGGAGGAAACACCTGTCGGATCAGTACTGACGCGTCAAAGTTGCTTCCAAGCTGACAAAGTCGAATACAAGAGCTAAAGTTTGAATTCTGTGTTGTTCAGCGAGGCGCTATGATACTCACAGGAGGAGCTGCAGGTCAGGATCCTCCAGAGGAAGTCCAACAGGCTGCTCAGTAGCAGATCTCTCCCAGCGCAGAGGCTCCTCGGCTGGGTTAAATCTCTCTAACTGAAGCCTTCCAGCCGCCTCTGGCTCTCTGCGGCATATCTGAGGGGGGAGAGCCTCCGGCCACCCCCCTGCTACGATGCTTGGTCCGGGCGTACGAGCGAGCGAGCGTGTCTATCTGCTCCAGCTGAGATTCAACAGACACCTGTTCACCGGCGAGCGCATCGCAACGCACACACAGACAGGAGCGGACGCACACACACACACACACACACACACCTGCTTTTGTATGTCTGCTCTGGTAGCTTGCCACTCCCATTC
>VUQK01034921.1:31711-46715 GCA_015106715.1 Bujurquina vittata | reverse complement strand
AGTGCATCACGGGAACCCCCCAGCAGCCTAGGGCTATAGCAGCATAACTAAGGGATGGTTCAGGATCACCTGATCCAGCCCTAACTATAAGCTCTATCAAAAAGGAAGGTTTTAAGCCTAATCTTAAAAATAGAGAGGGGGTCTGTCTCTCGAATCAAAGCTGGAAGCTGGTTCCACAGAAGAGGGGCCTGAAAGCTGAAGGCTCTGCCTCCCATTCTATTCTTAAGTATCCTAGGAACTACAAGTAATCCAGCAGTCTGAGAGCGAAGTGCTCTATTGGGGTGATACGGTACTATGAGGTCTTTAAGATAAGATGGGGCCTGATTATTCAAGGCCTTGTACGTGAGGAAAAGGATTTTAAATTCTATTCTAGATCTAACAGGGAGCCAATGAAGTGAAGCCAATATGGGAGAAATGTGCTCTCTCTTTCTAGTCCCTGTCAGTACTCTAGCTACAGCATTTTGGATCAGCTGAAGGCTTTTCAGGGAGCTTTTAGGACAGCCTGATAATAATGAATTAAAGCTTAGAAGTAATAAATACATGAATTAGCTTTTCAGCATCAGTCTGAGACAGGATGTGTCTAATTTTAGGAATATTGCACAAATGCAAAAAAGCATCCTACATATTTGTTTGAAGGACATTTCCTCGTCAAAATGACTCCAAGATTTCTCAGTGTTACTGGAGGCCAAAGTAATGTCATGCAGAGCAAGTATCTGTTTGTTTCTATCTTTTGTGGGTCCAAGCACAGCTGGATTTCTTGTTAAGACTTTAGTGTTCATCTGCTGTGTGTTTAGACCTAAAAACTGCTTCATTGTCCAGTTTCCTCAAAATATTAAGGACACAGTAAACACCATGCCGAGATAAGTTTTGAATTAATAGCTTTTTAGGTGCAAAACTACCATTTTTTGTACATCACACTGTTAAATTTGGTATTTTATGTAGATTCAATTAAAGAAATTGGAACAGATTATATATTTTTAGGGTTGATTGTGAGTGACAATGGGCCTAAAGATACAATTTAAATATGATATGTGATATCTGATATGTGTATATACCAAATGGTTCATCCCTCGAATTAGGGGTATTTTTATGCTTGAATGATTCATAGGTCAGTGTTAAGTGCTTCAGCAACATTACAACAACAATGAGTGAAAAAGCAGCCAGTGATCTATTTAAAGATCACATTTAGTAAAAAAGTGGACGTTTAGTGGACGTATGGCTCACGCCTCACTGTTACAGCGGCATAATTTTAACAGCTAAATGTTAATAAACACAGATACACGATTCCCAGCCTGTGAATGTTAGAATGAATGTTCCAAAGTCTGGATTCCTGCACATGTAAACTCACCGTGCAGCACAGAATGAGAGGAGTTTCCTTTAAGTAGAGATTAAAGGCATAAATGAAATAAATATAAAAGTCTTTGGAGTGGCTGTTGTGCAGTTATCTGAACACAGGATTTGTCAGTTGTACTAAAAACATATGACACACTGTTATTGATAATTATATACTGTACGGCCACAGTTAACTGGCTACTTTTAAACCAGCGCAATATTTGTTATTTTTTGTTTTGGTGATTTTCTGTTTGTATCACTGACTTTGAAATGTTATTCATATTATTTTATCATATTGGTGTGAATATTGGTTGCATGCAGTTGTTTGGTAAATAAAGCATTAAACTCTCACAGCTGTGTGAAGCTACAGCAGCTCGGACGGCTGCTTTCTTTCACATTTAACACAAACTTTCTTTAGTACTTAAGTGAATATTTGATTGTTGAATAAAAGAAACATTGGGAAAGATTTTATAGATCGTAGGACTTGTGTAATTTCATTAGACATAAACTAAATATTTGCTGGCACCTGCTTCATAAAATAATATTTATGTTTCCTGGTAATGAGAGTGATTGTCAGTCTTAGAGTATAATTTCATATACTCTAATGGGGGAAAATGTTTCTAGAATATTTTTGGTATGTTTGTTGTGATTTTTTTTTTCCTCAGCAGACAATTATTAATTTTTTTTTAAACAACAAAAACAGAAATTTTGAGGGTCGTGAGGCCCACAGGCCGATGGAGCAGGGGGTTGGCGCTGTAAGGCTGCAAATGTCCGAGCACATTGATTCCTTTGCTTCAGCTGAGGAGCCGGGCTGGCAGCACAGTGGAGACACCACTAAAGACCAACTGAGACCAGTCAGCCAAACCATTTGTGCTGCTGGAGCTGTCTGCATGGATCAAGAGCCGGCCTTACATTCCTCTGCCTTTGCTGGAGAAAATGCCTGAATTGAGCGGGGGGGTGACAGTCCCTCAAGTGTTGCACTACACAACTTCCTCAGTTAATGGGATCTATTGATTTATTTGACACGATGTGAATTTGTGAAGCTGCGTCTTTAGTGTGAGAGTATCAAAACAAACAGGCAGAGATTCAGCTGATACTCCGGTAATCCCAAGGTGGCCACGTTCTCAAAGAAGGTGCCACCATCACAAAAGGTTCTTCTTCTGCTATCTTAGCCCTGCAGTTACCCACAGAACCATTAGGAATCTGCCCCTCAGTCAGGCTAACCCGCTCGCTGCACAGAAGAAAGAACAGGACACTACAAAACACAATTACACATTCATAAAACACCATCAATTTCTTAAATTTGCACAAGAGACAATAAAGAGCAAGTGGCTTCACACGGCCTCTTTGTCAGGATTACATAGTATTCTTTTATCCCCCTGCCACCCAAAGGTCATTTCCATAATAATGCTCTCCATCCTCCCTAATGGGATTTTGCCTGTGAGTACGTATGCCAGCGTCTTGTGTCGACACTATCGGCTCTGTCACAAATGTAATTACACAAATCCTTTGATAGCTAAACAATGTAATTTACTGCTCGACTGAAATTATATATTGGAGTCATACAGCTCAAATTATAACCATGTTATACGAGGAGGGCAGGAGGTACGCACCAAAGAAATTCACGTTCTTTATAGTATGAACGGTTATGCATGCTTTAACAGCAAGAATAAAGTATTATAGCCAGAAGTCACTTAAAGAAATGAGTTTAACAAAATGCTCTTGTTTTTATTTTCTGCGAGTCAGCTGAGACTCTCTGACGTGTCCACTACATATGAAGCCTCAGCCAGAAGTCTCTCAGTCTATCTTAGTATGAAGGAAAGAAAACTGGAAGCATATATCACACAAAGGCATCCTTAGAGCACAGCTGCACTGTGAAGACTGAGACAATCTGATATCGGTGTTCGACTGAAACAATCAAAATGGGGATTTAAACACAGCATTAAAAAGAGTTAAAATTCAAAGCTCAGCAAACTAAAAAAAAATTTAGATGGAGAAAAACAAGTTAGCTGTTGTTTATTTTTAGCTCTCTATTTGAGGGAGGACAGCAGCCTGCTGACCAATCAGCAGCCTGACAGGAAGGTAAATAAGCTGTGATTGGGCTGTAATAAGTGAGTCCCTCCATTTTTCCTTTGCATTTGTTTCAAATTAGTTTCAAACAAAAATTGAAGCTTAATTTACTCAACTTCAGTTATTTCATTGCATCCTCTCTACTCACAATACTCACAATGCACAGCCTGTAAACAGATAATGGGAGCAGCATAAACTAATAATAAATCATCAAGTTGTTCACTGTCAGGTTAATCGTGTCTCACTAAACTTTTAAAGGCATCACTGTTACGTTCTCACACAGAGCTGCCTTCCAGTTTGGCTGAACTTGTATTTTACTGGAGTATTTCCAGTTCAGACTAATATCTACACTAAATATTGGCAGAAAATATTAGACCTTTGAACTCTATTTATCTGAAAGCCTTTTTAACAAGTTACTTCTCAAATTAAGAATTAAATGGAGTTATTAAGATGATATCTTGTGTATTTCCACATTAAACTGTATGTGAAAAACTGCTGAAACACTATAAATATATATTCAATGGTTTCAGCTTTGTGCAGACTTTTAGTAATAATTTATGTGCTTTGATTGGACAAAGCAAAGATTGTTTGCTTTGATCACAATTATAAAGTAATAGTTGAAATTTTGCATCATTAAATTCTGGTTCTAACCTTTGTTTAAATGCAGTAACTGTGTTATAATGTAGACACACGATCTAGGCTTTTACTGTGTGCTAAGCTAACCCTGCAAAGAGAAACGTCTCAGTGCTCTTGAGTAACGATTGTCATTAAAACAAGACGTCATGAGGTCTGAGGAAGGCTTAACCAAAGAAATAAAACAAGCTTCTTATTTGGGGACACAGAGAGTCAAAGAGGAGGAACCAGCAGTCTGTGTGTGAAGCACAGATGGGGCTGTGATCTCTGACACCGGCACAGAAAAAGAAAGAAAACCCTCTTGAACCTGTCCACAACAAACTTCTCCTCGGCCCCCTCTCCTGAAAAAACGGGAACGAGTGAAATGGTTGTGATGGTAGATTTACTGATGAAGAAAGGTGAAGCGAGAACATTCGGAGTGATAAAAGGGGACAGGGAGCGAGTGACAGTTGGGTTAAGACAGAAGTCATGTTCAATAGCAGGTAGAAACATCAAACAGCGAGTTCACAGGAAACCCGTGCAACCTTGTCTTGAAGGAGGATTTTCTGTTGTGTGGAGTAGATTATATCTGTTCGAGCTGCTGACACGGCCTCATTTGGTGCCCGTAGTGTTGGAGGGGGATTAAACGATATAAACTTTAAAGCTTTAAACAATACCTTTCAAAATTAAATGGATTAAGGGAGGGATGTCTGATGGGGATTTCCCAAGGCTTTGTTAGTTTTAAACTCCACTCCTTTTAAAAGGGGGGGGGAAACACGGCGCTCAGAAATTTCTCAGGCATGTGACTTTTTTAATGAGGCTGCTCTCACGTTGAAGAGGGCAGTGGGCGCAGGAGGGCTGCCGAGCAGATGGCTCTCATAAACATCATATCTGCTCTGTTTAGATACACGACTTCATCTCCCAACACGGGGAGGAAAACAAACCCGACCATCACCACAAGCACAACCTACTTGGCTGCTTTGGCACGCCGCGCTGGCTCGTTGAAATGGCACATTTCCATTTCCTGCTTTTCTCCTTCATAACAATATGCATGAGCTGCACAATTGATATACATAACCTCTAATCTGTTATAAGTATGCAGAGGAGATGCAGCCAGGGTGGTGGTGTGTATTTTTGTTTAGTGGCAGTTAGGATGTTGACTTTTATTAAATGTTATTATTACCATATGACTGAAAGCATATAAATACTAAGCGAGACAGAAGGTGTTGCTGTGATTAGGCAGATGCTTTCCACTCCAGCTGAGATGAGAAAAAAAATTAAATATACATATACATCAAACTTTGTTGCTGCTGCCGCAGACATGTGACCATCCAGATGAAAGGCAGTCAGTGTCAAACTGCTCTCCCAGCTGAGGATGGGCTCCACATCACCGAGCAGACATCAGTGAGCTTAAATTTGGAGGCATGTCAAGCATCGCAGGTATTAGGACGAAATCTCTCATTATCTTTCTTTAACACATAATATGAGCGCGCCGTGGCAGAAAGTGAGGGGGCGGGTGGGTGGGGCAGGTAGTGGGGGCTCAGCGCTCATTAATGGCAGCCAAAGTGATCCCTCAGTAGTCACCTTGAATTCTATTATTAGAGCAGGACCAAACATCTGCAAACAGAAACTGGATCGAGTGTGTTGTTGTGCAGCTACTGACTGGCTGGAGAGGCCTGGAAGATAAGCAGCACTGTGATCACATGAGGTCAAAGAGATGGCAAAGAAGCCAAAACGGCACCTGCTGAAAAGTCTACAAAAGCCTGTTTACCTATCAGGGAGCGTGGACGGCTTCAGACAGCAGAGGGAATCCCTCATCACACACACACACACACACACACACACACACACACACACACACACACACACACACACACACACACGTCAGGTGATTATTCAGTACTGCTTGTCAATTGTACCTTTTCAACCCAGATCAATAAGTCGTCTTGCACCAGGACCCTGCATCAGCACCAGTCATTAACATGTGAGTGCCACTCTATCAGCCTCAGCTCCAAATAAATCAAAGGGTCGGCCATAGAAGAAAAGAGGCTAATATTTCCTCAATAACCCCAGAGAGACACCATGGAGAGATGCAAATTGCCTCCCAGGAGACCCTGGGGGATGTGAAGGAGAAACTCGCTGGGAGGCAACGGGAGCTAATGAGTATAATGGTAAATGTATACATGGAGAGGGAGAAAACCCTCTCTATTCATACCAATTAATACAATCTTATCAATGGAGGTGTACTGGGGAAGGAGGGCCCACGTCTAACCCCTTGTTCTCCTCCCCACTTGCACCTCACGAGCATCTGTATTATTCAACACAGGCCGGGCTGCGGTCATTAGCCCTGTGGGAGGCTGGGCCGGGCCCGGGGAGTTAAAGAGATTTTAAAAACCACTCACTCCTCACATCAAAACAAATGGGACCAAATCAAAGGGGCTCAAAATGTCCTTTCTTTGAGGGGTGAGGGAGGTAAGTGCCATTGTTGGGACACTTTCTGCAGCATGCGTGGAAAAAAAAACACAAGATCATCATCATGCTGCTTTTGTGAAAAAGATTACAGATTATTATAAAGTCATGATCGCAAAAACGAAGTTTAAACCTTAATTGTGTTAAATATCCTTGCATAATAACTAGAAAATTATGGCACTGATATATTTAATCAGTTTAATGATGCTTAAAAACTGTGACTTCTGAGCTTTCATTATTTTCTATATCATTATCAGATTAACTGTGATGTGTTAGAAAAGAAGCGTTTCACTGGAGAGGCTAACACATCACACAAGCTCATTTTATTCCTAAATATAACGTTTCTCAGTTTGGAGTTACATGCAACAATAAAACAATATGAAATTATTTCTTGTTTTTATCCTTTCAGTTGTTAAATGTGTTAAAGCACCGGCATAACATGCACCAAATCCACTGGAATAATGTAAATGACCATTGCACCTGCAGTTACTGACACTTTGCTGAAAACAATAACAATTGGCATAAAGTAATAATGTTCCTGAAGCGTTTCTTCTAACGACATCCTTAAAGCCGCCCCGAGGAGCCGCCCTGTGAACTCAACTTATTTCACTCTTTATGCTACAAACAAAAATGGGAGCGATCAAGCAGAACATTCCTCCACAGCGCTGCTCCGGCCTGCTGTCAGAAACTCCACATGAACTCTTTCAGTGAAACCAGGGAAGCCTTACCATGAAGACTTGTGGAGGGAGCTGTAGTCTAAAGATGCAGCTGAGGAATGTGAAAGGGCAACGAAATGCTTCAAAAACACAGGAAGAAGAAGACCAGCTGCTATCTTTCACTCTGAAGGTCATTCACCAGGCTGGAGAATATACCTGCAACAGCTGATTGCTGGAGGATTTGCCTTCCAGAGACGGCAGAGGAGACCGAAATGAAGGTTAATCACTATATAACTTCCTACATGTATTATTCTACACTCCAGATTTCAGTGAGCATGTCTGTAAAAGCCCTCTGTCAGCATAATTGCACCTAACCTGTGCCCCACATGCTCAAATCTGTAAAATATCACATCCAACTCAGAGAATAAATTAATGAGGGAAGTGCTGAGCTCAACCTCAGATGGGTATCACAGGAAGGGTTAGCTGCCTCGCAGCTTATGTACAATGAAAGCTCAGTAATCCGACCCTCAAAGATGGAGGTTGTTTGGACTTGTGAAATGTTCAGAGGGATAAATGCACGACCGTACAGATCTGACATTGTTGCATCAGCTCAGACTTCAAATATATAACACAAGTTTGTTTTAGGTCGTGGTCATTTGGATGGACTCGTGCAAATACACTAAAACACAATGACAAAACTAAATGATCTTCAGGCATAACTGCGTATAATTCTGATTTTACAGGGTTTTCTTTTATGCTTTGTTACCTGCAGCATTCACACAAAAAACCTGCATCACGTTTATTTTGTGTTCTTCTTCTTCAGATTGCTCAGGTGACCCACAGATTAATCACTGTCTGTACGGGCCCTCAGTAATGATGCTGCTCTTCACTGTCTACTTCCTTAGACTGAGGGCTGAGAGCATCAGCAATCATATTCTGCCCCTTAGTGGAGGAAATGGTCCACAGCCTGAGTGAAACAAGATGAGGGGGCTAGATTGTGGACAATCAGGCTTGGATGGACTGCAATAATCTCACCTGCCAGTAAATTAAGATTCAAGTAGCTCAAGCCCCTCTCTACTTTAAAAGGAATTCCTCTCCAACAACGAGTCACTCCCATGACTATTTAAAGGGAGCACCACTCAATTTATATGTAAATCTAGATTTAGGAAGAGCAACAGTTCCCCAACCTAAACTGAAACAGAAAGTAAATTCAGAGTTTGTTAAGTGTGAGGCGTTTCATATCTGAATGTGTCAAAGAATCGGAATGTAAGCATGAACCCTTAACCCCAGGAATCCATCCAAAATACATTTCTAAGAATCCTTCACAGTAGAGCTGCCGTCACAAATCAAGGAAATGAAAAGCTCTCACTCCATCTTCATCCCGTTTGCACCTGAAGCCGCAGCCGTGAGCGAAGCCGGACCAACAAACAGAAAAAAAATCAAATTCATAACAAATCCTCCTTAAGTGCTTCAGAGCTGATCTCCCCTCACACTCAAAAAGATTCATAATGTATGGAGCCAATAACAAAAAGCTCACAAATCATGTAAAGAGATCTAAATCTGTGAAGCCATCCATGCCCTTCCTGTGCTGTACAGCAGGCTGCTTGCATTACATAAATGGATTATTATTATGGTGCATTTTAATGACATTTAAAGCAACACAACTGTAACTGAATTAAATTGCATTTCTATTTGATGAAAGCAGGTAAAAACTAGACCAAACAATGATGCACAGAAACTGTAGAAGTTACTGTACTTTATATTTGTGCATTTATTAACTGTTTGGTCTCAAAACAGTTCAGTTCATCACAAGAAAGAAAACTGACGAAAATGCTGATGCGTTATCATCATCATCATCATCATCATCTTGTCAAAGAGCTTCTGCAGCATCTGCACTTCCCTGGATTTTATCAGACTGGTTACTCACATTTCCTCATACAAATAAAAATCTACTACTGAGCATTTACTGATGCTACAGTTGCAACATCAGAAATCCCAAAAGTCACTTTGATTTTAGAAAATTAAACAAAGCCTCTGCGACTGTAAACACTCGCTGTGTGTCAGTGATTCTGCTTCACACTGGAAAATAATCAACAGCCAGCCTGTCACTCCCGCAACCTGCCAGGAGTACGAGTGGAAGCACTGACACATGTAACTGACATCTCAGATTTAATTTGACTGGTAATCACACCCAGCTATAGTTTCAGAGCATTTCACACATCTGAGCTACAGTTTCAGGTGTTAAGCTGGTAAGAAGACACACAACTGTGCCTCTGCATGATGACACCTTCAGAGACGGTCACATTTTAGCTTTATGCTCCGCCATTATGATTAGAATGATCATAGCAGGAGAAAGTTAGACACCACACACACGCACACTCACATGCACACATACACACACACACACACACACACACACACACACAAGGATATGTCTCCTTTCTCAGTGAATCATGACTTTCTTGTTTTTTTGGATCCATTAAAATCTGCATTATTTGTGTGAACTTTAGCTAATTAAAAAATTAACCAACTTTATTTCTATGAGTATTTTTGTATTTGGTGTTTCAGCTCAATTGTTTTACTTGGTATCGTCATGTGTTATTGTCAAAGTGCATCAGTGTGTGTGTAAAAGCAACCAAAAATCGTTGGGCTCTGAATGTTACGGCCCCACC
Source organism: Bujurquina vittata (assembly GCA_015106715.1). Taxonomy (NCBI): domain Eukaryota; kingdom Metazoa; phylum Chordata; class Actinopteri; order Cichliformes; family Cichlidae; genus Bujurquina; species Bujurquina vittata. The sequence goes on along the minus strand of VUQK01034921.1, from coordinate 36,904 downwards.
TTGGCCACATCAGTAAATGTCGTCCATACAGGCTGACCACAGAAAAAATGACCACGCATGTTGAAACTGCACCTCTTTCTGCACGCTGGACAAAAGCTGCAAGCACTCCCAGTAAAAACAGCTTTGCATGGAAAACACAATCAGCACTTCTTCCCTTAACCTGGGATGCACCTGTAAGCCCGGCTTAATCCATTCATTTATTTATACTGCAATCAATAATGAGAGCACAGGTGTAATGCAAAGACCTATCAGAAGGCAGAATCCAGTTTTAGACCACAGGTTAATACCAGGTTTAAATGTGGAGTGTTCTGAACTTTGCCATAAACTGAGCATGCACAGAGCCTGTAAGGCCTGTTATTCTTGAGCTCTACTAGAGGAGCTTTGCATGGTTCACTGTTTGAAATAATCCTACCATATGTTGGGCCTGACTGTAGACCCTGTGTGAGAAACAATCTCTTTTTGCTCCCTACCCCCTCTCTTTGGGGCACTTTCCTCTGATTGCCTGCCTCTGCCAAACAAAAAGATTTGAAAAGCAGGTGGGTGGGGCTTCTGTTTACCATACAAGGGTTATCCCCCTTGCTGACATTATACAGATCCAAGAGTAGAAGAAACTGTCTGAAACTGAGAGAACTTGAACATATGAGATAGCTAGATAGATAGATAGATAGATAGCTAGATAGATAGATAGATAGATAGATAGATAGATAGATAGATAGATAGATAGATAGATAGATAGATAGATAGATAGATAGATAGATAGATAGACTATTTTATAGGTTATAGGTTCTGCATTAACACATTACATATACTACACTGTGACATCATCTCTGTATGATTATAAAATATTTCTAAACTTGTATTATGAACTCTATTAGTCTAACATGGGATTTGTTTTTAAGGCTGTATAATAAGTTATGCCAGGATGTTCACTAACAGAACTTGTGTAATTTTTAGGTGACTTTAAAAGTAGAACATCAGTTTGAAATCAGATTCATGATCAATTCTAATTAAATCAGGGCAAAGGTGTGAGCATTGAGGTAAATAATCAATATTAAGTATTTGTTTTAAGCTCTTGAAGAGGGTCTTGACTCTATGGGGCCCCAACAGAAAAGAAGGAAGGAGGAATATTTACTACATTGAGCACAACTCTGGTTCATTTTCCAAAAAAAAAAAAAAACATAATACTGATCAGTAATGAAATTAAGTAGCTGCAATCCTGCTGTACTGCCAAGACATGCAGTTAGTATCATTTGTTAGCTTGTAGCAGCACCACAAAAGTCCTCAGGAACAATATCCATACATTTCCTAATGATTTATAAGCTGTACACAGAAATCAGAGCTTCTCTAAACCAGAGCTGAAATCCCTTTACTCAGTTAAGCAGTCACTAGCTTACCAAAACATTCTGCATCATCTTACATAATATTTTGGACAAGCATGCTTAAAAAGCCCTGTTGTGGTTTCTGGCTTTGAATGCAATGAACTGCTGTTTTTCTCTGTTTCTGCCACAGCAGACAAACACGGACTCACTGACATCATCATGGACTCAGAAAAATTTTCCCCCCTTTTCCAACATTTTATGTGGTTTCAAATATTGGAAACAATCTGTGGTTGCAGCCCCAGCAGAAACTGTCAGAACCGGCCTTAAAACCAGTCAGTAATGTGGTTCTATGAAAACACACCGTCCTTAATTCCTGCAAACGCGTTCTTGGTGCATCTGATTACGAAAAATATCTCATCTCTGCAGCTGCTTCTCAGCTGACTTGCTAATTCAGGCCAGTGTACTCCCATTTAAGTAGTCCCAGGTGTCTTCATTTATAGCTGTGTAAGCAGCCAGCCAGGCCGACAGAACTGTTTGCTATGCTGAGCATTCAGGGACTTCAGGCATCTTGGTTAAAATATTTGACCTTGCCAAGTGACATATAATCAATTTGTGGATAACATGCCTCAACCATCTGATTTATTTAGTCGAGCAGTTGACTCCTTTACTCTCTGCGGTATCCTAATGCGGTAAAACCAGCAGTCCTGCCTTCTTTCTAGAGCTGTTTAAGCTCCTCCTCAGACACCTGCAGGGGACGCACTCATGTAGGACCAAACCTCCAGTCCACAGATGGGAACAGGGATCTGATGCACAGTGACAGCAAAAACCTGTCTGTGAAAATCATGCAGCATTATGAACATAAACCTGAGCTCACAACTGACCAACGTCCAGATAAAGCCTCGACAGCAGCGCATGAGGGAAACCTGAATTTAAGAGTTTCCCTTTGAATCTGATAACTGCCCCTCAGCCTGTGACAGCTGGGATGGGATCCGACTCCACTGTACAGGGATACAGCACTAGTTCCCAAGCACTGCTGCGCGTCAGGGTCAAAGACGACCATCCTCCCTGATGAATTCATATATTCATGTGTTTCTCTCTCCAAATGAAAGCCACTGCTCAGCTCAGCCACCAACACCTGAACTCGGGTCCAAACCTGCAGTTTGGATCCATTTCAGCCACTTTCAAACTTTCTGCGTCACTCTTGAGTTCGTGTAAAACTCACGCTAAAGCGCTCCCCCCTCCGTATTCGTCTCGCACTAACAAACTATCTGCCGTGTCGCAACAATGAAGCAACTTCACTTCAAGTCCCACTGCGCAGCTGCCGCCGGTCACCGCTCACTGCGGCGTTTTACCTTCACAGCGACGTCACATCACCGGCTAATGACCGCACCTGCTCCGGCGTATCCGTGCGCGCGTCGCCGGGACGCCGCCCGTGGCTCCAGGTCTGTCAGCGCGCCGGTCAGCGGCTCCTCGCTCCGTTACTCTGTCGCCATTTTGCTGTAAAGGCGCGCAGGTTGCACTGTGGGCTGCAGGAGAGGGTGCTCACGGTGGGAGGCAGAGCAGTGAGCGTCACCCAAACTGCACACCTACACCTTGTGTCCACCAAAGTCCCGAGAAGCAGCGCTTTGCAGTCTTAAATGAGCCAATAGCCTCGAGTCTGAAACTGGATGTGACATTTTTAACAGTTTGTGATGGAGCACGTGACCTTGACCTGATTATTTTACAGCTTTCCCGCCCACGCAGAAATGCTCTTTCTAATAATCAGAAGGTTTTAGTCACATTGGGGTTGTATTAGATTTTAATGGATGCACATGTCCTTTGTGTTCCCTAAGCTGCAGTGAGGACAGAAGGCTTCATTTCTCACACTCAATGTGACCTTGAACTGAATTTTAAAATGAATGAATGAATATGCTGAAAATATGCTTCTGTTGTATATTTAATGCCCGGTTGGTCTCGTACAAGTAAAGCAGTGAGCTTTAACCCTCATTTAAATTGTAGCATAATGATGCAGAATGCATGCTGAAAATGCATTATTAATACCTTCTGATGTTTTCTCTGGTTTCCACTGGAAAACCATCGAGCTTTTCAAGCTTCCTGAGTCAGGGGGCAGGAGATCATGTCCTCCATCAGCACAGGAGTCCCTTTAAACAATCCGGGAACCTTTTAGCATGCTGATTACAGCTGTGATGATGTCACTCTGTGAGGCCAGAATATCACTGCACAGCAAACACTGTGTGGTGTTGGTGTTGCTGTTGTGTGTCTGTGAGTGCGGTGAGGGAAGCCCGGTCTGTGTGTGTGCTGTCGGTAATTCTCATGTTCACAAACGGATGAAATATTCATTGGATTAAGCAAACAGCCAACAAATCTTTGCGTGTACATGGCTCCAGTGATTGCTATTATCAACAAGAGCGAGTCTGCAGACAACAAAAATTTCTCCAGATCTGCTGAATATTTATAGAGTGGGCAGAATATGACTTATTTATCTTTGCTAAATTATTAAGAGTATGCAATGCAGGTCATTAATCATTAATGCTGATATATTGAGAAAGTGTAAGACATAAATATTTGTGCATAAATATTTATCTACTCCATGCCAGTGTGTATTAACTTTTGGTTTAGTGCCTCATTCAACAGAGATGTGTTTCTTTCAAAGATATTTCCAAGTCACTTACTGTATTTGTGCTCGCCTGGCTGTGATCTGAGCTCATCACTGCACCCACCTAGATGGCAGCAAACACAAAGCAGTTGCGGGGAGTGTGTTGTCTTTCTGTGTGAGATATGGGGATTGACACAATCCCTCTGTTTTCAGAGCATGAAGTAATTCTTTTAATGGCCTGCCAACTGCGCACTCCAAAGTTTGATTTTGCTCTGCAAAATGAGAGCAAAAATCTCGAACAATTTATTATGCTGTTTGTGCCTCGCTTCACTAGTTATCGTCTGCAATTTATTTCCTACCTTGGGGTACTGCGAGCCATTTTTCTCCATTTTCAGTGGCTCACTTTTTTTCTTGATCCTGCACGCTGCTGACTAAACTCCTGCCTCCAGCCATGGTGTTGGAACATCACAGAAAACTACATCATTATGCTGAAGCTGGTTAACAAAGAGAGGCAGAGAACCAGTTTAAATCACAGGGCACAAGGCAGTATGTGAATTACCAAGTTCACTACCTGAGATGCAGCGATCCGTGCTTCTCTGTGCAGCCGTGCAGGCGAACTGGCTCGCTAATGAAGACTGCTTCACACCTCAGTCTGAATTCAAGGTCAGCACCTGACCGCTGGGCCGGTCTTAAATTCCATTTTTTCAATTATAAATTAAGCTCGAGCTGAAACGTGATTCACACGTGTGCATCGGCGACGACCTTGACGACCCAGACATTTATTGATACATTATTTACACCTGCGCCCTTATTACTGCCACGTGTCTGTATTTGGGGGGAAATGTGATGTATTAGTGATTAAAATGGACACGGTGACGCACAGAAGGCCAGAGCATGTGACACAGGCTGTAGATATTACAGGTGGGGTTTAAAATGAGAAGCACACCGTAAACAAGCTGCAAGCTGACGGTGCAAACAGCATCAGTGTCTTATTTGTGAACGCATAAATGCACTTTTACTGTTTTTATGTGGAACATGGTAACCAGCTCAGTTCAGAGCTGCACATGAAAGTTCAGAGCATGAAAGGTGGAGGCTGGGCCTCATTTCTCTGAGTGACATTTGAAAATTACAGTCCAGAAGTCAAAGCCTAACGCAGAGCGAGAGGAGAGCTGCTCAGCCTTCATCTCTCTCTCTCTCACACACACACACACACATACACACACACACACACACACACACACACACACACACAAGACGCACCTTAGTGACACAGCCCAC
>VUQK01034921.1:0-11006 GCA_015106715.1 Bujurquina vittata | reverse complement strand
GAAACACACACCCACACACATACACACACACACCTGGGAAAAGGCAAAGCAAACGATGACAACAAAAAGCTCTGATGAGTTTGATGATGTTTTATCCTCTGAACAAATCACGTGTCATTTTTGATTTACATCTGTGAGTTTGGGACTGCTGATATGATTATCTAATAATAAAAACTGTGTGGAAGGACAGACGTAGGACCCAAACCGTCACCATCCCTGCTCCATTATTAAAACCTCTCATTCATATTTGACCTTTTTTTAGTGAGAAATCGCATTAATGGACCTTCCACTGATAATCCAGCCAAACCCCAACAAAGAACAACACGACTAGCACACACGTGAGTATATACAATAATGTACAAAAATATACAGGCCTTAAATGAAGTCAGCACTTTGAGAATTACCCTCATTCTCCTGCGTGGATCAGTATGGAGCTGGTGATTAGCATCGTGTAGCTCAGCAGAAACACTGCAGAGCAGCACAAAAAGATCACTCTAAAAATGTTGATTTATCATTTCTGATTATAAACAGAGATGGTCTGAAGTAATGCTTCTATGTGGTGGGGTCTTTCACACAAGTCTATAAACAGGATGACAATTTAGTATTTAAGAGCAGCTCAGTGTCATAACCGAGTCTGGGCAAAATATGAAAATATCTGCATGTCCAATAATATTTTATAGATCAGAGTTTTATCGTAACATGAAATCAACGTCTGTCCTTTTCTGGGGCAGATAACACAACATTTACATAACAACCCTAATATCTGGAAAAACTTTGAGCACTTATTAGCCGATTTCTCTAATTGGATTATCAGTTATTATTATTGTATCATCTATTCACCATGTCTCTTAAACATACTGAGGGGGTTTTAGCGCTGTTCAGAGCTTATTTCCTCCTGGGATGCTAAGCTAGGCTCCTCATCACCTGAAACGGGCTCCATATTTAACACACAGACATAAACGAGGTGTGATTAAAAGCAACAAATATTCCTCTTAATGCTGAACTCTTCCATTAATAATAGCTAATTAAAGGGAAGCCATAATGCCCCTGTGAGGAACATGGATCCAAACTCAAACCTTTGCTGCTCATCGATATCCTCTCCCGGCCCGTGTGACTCAATCCCTTATAAAGTACAAATGATTAGAAAATGTGGAATTTTATCAGCACATCTTTCACATTTTTCATTCACATTTTTTGGCATTTACCCTTTTGAATACATTCATACCCAGACATTCTTTTTAAAGCCATCGTCTCCGTGTCGAGATGATGACTTGCGTTCATACTGCACATGAAAATAGTGGTTTATTTGCTTCCTGGTCACTTTCTAAAAAGCAACGCTCTGCGGTCCAGCCATCAACATCTCACTTATTAATACTGACGTCACTGCAGCCTTATTGTGCTGGCTCGCTGTCTTGAGCACACCTGCTTTATACAACCAGCCCCAATCAAACCATCTAAGGTCAAAACAAAAAGGCTGCTGTGGTCAGAAAAAAAGCAGCGTTTGGATTAGAAAGAAATGTGTGGAATAAACTTTTTCTCGGTTGAGGCTGCCAAGCTGTGTCTCAGCACTAACACACATCAACGTAACTGAGACACTACGTTTGTCTGCACAGACAGAGTTGCACCAATTTAACACGTGGGCTTAAGGTGTTTTTTTTTTTTTAATCATGCTTTTTTCTGTCCCGTCACACCCCTCAAAATAATTCCTTTCATGGAAGGAGATAAACTGGTCCCTGTGAACCGTCAGAGTGTCCTGGCAGCGCGTCCTGCTGGGTGGCGTCCCATGCTACGCGGTGCTGCTGCTGGAACACGGTGTGCTTTGCATGCTGCCGATACTGTGGCCTGTACTGCTGTTCTCTGAGGCCGGCTGGGACTTCTGCACCGGCTGCGCGCCAGCTGTCTCACCTAGATGGAGAGCAGAAGAGGGAGTGGGGCCGCAGAAGGAAGGGGATTGGACCAGAGGGAGAGAGGAAAAAGAATTTAGAGAAAGCCAACCATAGGCAGGAACATTACAAAGTGATTTGGTTAAAGCTACAAACTGAAGTCCTCTGAGCCTCGCTGGTTCTCCTGCACATAGAAAGATGGATAGTGTAAAGCTGTTCACTGTAACAGCCACGTTAACCTTTCACTGCAGCCGATATCAAACCCGAGCATGTTTTTGCACATTTCTGTGTAGATTAATGTAATTTTACTCCACTTAAAACTTCTGAATATGAAGCACTGTTTCAGTTATAGAAGCATCTGCTCTAATGTTACCATATTCCACCACAACCTGTCACCGGTTGTGGTTTTAAGCGCTAATCCTCTGAAGCTGCCACCTCAGAAGGAGCAGAAACAAACGGTCACATCCTTTTAAACAAAGACACGGAGACGTTTCTTCGTTCACAGAGTTCACATCTGTCCTTATCCGGAACCAATTAGCCTGCTTTAGCAGATAAAGCCGAACAAACACAAGGCGGGCCCTGTGACCGGAGCTCAAACAGTGACTGGTTTATTGTTCTATGTCTAAATAAGCATTTCATTTCATAAACTCTTGAGATCCAATGGTTAAAATGAGAGGAAAATAAAAGTGTTTGAGTCTGTCTCTGACGATGAACAGCTTCTGAAAAAAAGCCAAGTCTGTGTTTCATTTGAGTGTTTGGCCCAATTATTACTCTGCTTGTTTTATAGCTTATGTCAAATGAAGAGAACACATTTCTTCTCCTGGAGAGAGAGATTGTTTTATTCATAGTTTGTTCTAGAAGTTGAATATATGCTTGCATATATGACAGGCATATGTATCCACAGGCATCTCTTTCCCTCTTTGGGGCCCCACATTTCTGCTAATGTTTATCAGAACAGGGCGGCCGGCAGGCTTTCCCTCACAGGACCAACAGCACTACGAAACAAAGGCACTTGGATTAACCTCATCCGTCACAGGAAATATAAATTCCCAAGTCTGATATCATCTTTCTAGATAGGAGAGATAAAGGCTGCTTTTATGTGGCCGAAACATACTGTGAATGAAAACTCTCTATGAAGTTGTAGGAACAGATGTCTACTTCAGTTCATCTCAGCTTCCAGTTTGGGAGAACACTGCCTCAGGATGTCCGAGTGTACAGTGTCTTCATGGTGCCCGAGGATATGCTGGATAAGTCATCATATTAAATCTTTCTGTAATGCAGTAACACATCACTGTACTGATGAGCTACGACTGGTGGACAGAAACAAACCCGATCATCAGCTGTGCCTTTGTTCCCTACAATTAGCTGATTTCACTTTGAGTGGAGGGAGAAGGAACCTGGGGTCTGCAGCTTTTGTGGTGGTGGGGGGCACATGGACACATTTTTTTTTCAGTGCATGAAATGACAAGAATGTCACGGTGAACTGCATCCATGACAGAACCTGCTGATCCAGCATCAGCTCTTTGTGAGCGTCTGCTCAGTGTGCTCGATCGATAGATCGATCCATACTTTATTGATCTCGAAGGGAAGTAACAGAATGAGCCGAGAACAGAGGCGGGAATCAACAGACACTCCCACAATAAGATATTATCCTGTCATACAGTATATCCCAAGTATTGCAGTAACATATACTACAATTTATCACTTTGCTCAAAATTATGTCCTCAAAGTTCAACTTTGTCGATATTTGTTTTATACAACTGGATAAATTTATGTCACTTCAGTTATTTTTGTACTGTAAAACGAGACTGTGAAGCAGCACCACCACTAAAACTTGCCATAAATGTCACCGTAAAACAGGATATGAGTGATATAAGTCTGTGATTGAATGGGGTCTAGTTTCTGATAATACAGCATTAGAACATATCTGCTGCTGTTCACAAAGACAGAATTTAAATTTGACACTTTAGACTCAGTTCATTCTGAGGGGCAAGCACTTGTTAGAGAATTTAAGCATAAATCATGTTAATGGTGAAGTGTTGAGATATTTCAGTCCGAACTCAGAGCAGCGCCGTCATTTGTCTAAATGAGCTTAGAACAGTTGGTGCATCCACCCAGGTCACAGGTCAGGGTTCAGGGTAGATTAGATAATGAGAGAGTTCTCAGGTTCTCACAGCAACATGTTATATGTGGGGAAACGGACAGATTTGAGGGTAAATTACTATGTTGACTTGGTTCTGAAACAGGAAGGCTTGTGGCTTGTGGCCCAAGGAGGGACCAACAATGGCCCAGTGACAGTGTGAGGAACGTGCTGGAGCTAGTTCGATCTGAACGGCTCCAACTTTCCACCTGCAGGCTCTGCTGTGGGTATCATGCCAACAGGGCACCTTCAGAGTTGACCTGCTCATGCAGCCTCTTTTAAACATTGTTTTAATTATTCCCCAACTGAACAGAGGTGGAAAGCGGCCCTATGAACCAGCTGCACGCGCCAAGACAATGAGAAAAATGTCAGAGGCGATATTGTAGTATTTATATTGCTGATTGCCTTATAGGGAATTAAACTGTCATAGCCCTAAATACACTTCCAATGACTGAATCTAAGTTTTCTGAGCGGTCCTCAGACCCTGAGGGGATGGACTCAGTTTAGTTTTCTTGTTTCATCACTGCTTTAAAAATTCTCTGAAGAGGTATTTACAGCAGTTGTTTTGGGGGATATATTTTCTTGAGTTTACATGGGACAGAAAGTGCTGCCATATAAGGTCATTTCACCCAACACTGCTTAACACACCCACCTAAAGTAGCCCTTCCTAATAAAAGGCATTTGTGCCTCTAACCTGGAGTCTTGGCCGTGCATGCAGCACAATCTTCACACCTGTTCTTTATGCATGTTCACTTTGATAGGCACAATCAGCCAAATGCAAAGATTGTGTTTCTTGTTTGGTCACTCTCTAAGATATCCATGAAGTGACTTTCTGAAGAGAAGCCAACACCAATGTTGTGACAAAGATAAACTCTGACAGCTGATCTTTGCTACTAAAAGAAATTCAGAAGAAACTAAACACTTAGAAATGTGTCGCGGCGTGACTGAAACAGGTTGGAGCGCAGTAACCCGACACACGTCTGTATTATTGTAACTACCTGGAGGATGATTTACTGCAGCAGCCACTAAACACCGTCAAACTGAAGAGAAACAGCCTAACAGCTCCATCAGTTACAAACTGAGGCAGATGAGAACAGGGCAGCTCTATGCAACACTGAGCTCAGTGGGCTGCTGGGAACTTGCTTCCTCTCAGGGGTCAGCTATGGTCAGCGGGCTGGGGACGAAGGGGAAGGTCTTGGCATCTAATGGACAGATTGTGTGTCTTTTCCTGTGAGCGCCCACTAAACCCAACAAGGGGAATTTCCAGCTCGTCTCCAGCCATTGTACTGAAACTGCAGCAAGACAGACCACCCCGTGGCCCCCAAAACTTTCAAAGGCAGGAAAGAGAAGAGCTCGTGCTGCTGACCAACAGGATATATTTACAGTAGAGGAGTCAATACGTTATTGTGAACAGGCCTCTGTCAGCAGCAGGATGTTTGGCAATCACAGCGGCACATTTCTGGCACAGAGACCTTTAAGCATTCCTCTGCATCTTATCTTTTCATTAACACAGAGTGGGGCCGTGGAGAGGCAGGTAAAGGACCTACCTGTGTGTGCGTAGATGAACCACAGAGCTCCGGTCAAAAGAGCCCCGATCACAAAGGCTGCGAAGGCGATCCCCACCACCACAGGAGTGTCAATCAGATACACCACTCCTGCAAAACACACCGCCACGGGTTCAACATTAAACCAGAACATTACTGAACCAAAACGACCTAAAACATGTCAAACAAGAAAACAAATGTTAGGAATTATCTCACATAGTCAATCACAGAACAGCAACTCTGCCCTTTACCCCCTAGATCCTATTCTTGGCCTCTTAGAAAAAATCACTGCTATGCTTTGATACAGCCCAGTTAGCTGTTATCTACATAAGAACTTATCATACAACTGCAGATCCAATGCTACAGGCAGTAGCTACATTTGTAATCTAGTTACTTTCTTTCAGTGCGAAAAAAAAAATAGACCAACAGTGCTCCACTGTGATGGGACGTGTCTATGTGAAATAATAAGTGACCTTAAGCTAACAATTCTCTTATGCAGTTTACATTTTTGCTACTTTTGGGTTCACATAAATATAAATGAAAAATAATCAGTTTTATCATTCTTACCATCAGGAGGAGGACTGTCTGGCTCTCGTTCTGGGTATGTAGGATCTGCAAAGATAACATAACACAATGTAAGTGCATGTTGACACTGTGTGTACAGATGCACAGCATTCAGTATGTATCACAATACATTAAACTGTAAGGGGACTGGCAGGAGCAGCAGACTGTGGATGCGATACCTGTGGGCCGGCAGCGTCCGAACCCATGAACCTTCTGACTCGCACCAGTCTTCCTCACTCATTTATTTCAAGCCACCTGGAAGGCTTTCAAAAGTGGAATTAGCTGTAATGATGTCTTAACAAACAGCACAAAGGTGCTTGTGTACGGGTGAACCCAAGAGGCAAACCTGGTGCGTGTCCAAGTCTGCCGCACAATGGGTGCTATTCTCGGACAGAACACCTTCAAGTTTTCAACTCGCGTAATGGATGATGACAAGTCATCAGAGACAACTTTAATTCAGAGGGGACGATGGCCAGAGGACGTCCTCTCCGCCGCCCTCCTCCCCTTCGGTCCGCTATCTGTCCCGGGTGACTTGTTATGCTAAAAATGTCGAGAGGCCACGAACACACGCAGACCGAAGCCAGCGAAATACCTGCAGTGAGTAACATTCTCGTGCCAGCTTGACTCAAAGATCAGTTCTGTATGAAGCTGAAAGCTCACTTTCAAAGACGGCCTTCATGTCTATGATGTCTACAGGGAACGTTCTCTGCAGGACATCTGCCTGGTCCTGACTGCTGTTCTCTGCTTGAACAGAACCAGACATCTGCTTCAAAGTTACACTCGTGATTTGTGTGAGCTTTCTGTTCTTTCCAAAGTTAAAACAGCCCTGATATCACTATGAATGACATTTATTTATGTGTGTTTGTCTGCTCTGGAATGGAAGAGCACGCCTGCATAATGACTTGTTTTGGGGTCAACTTTGACCTTTCCTCAGAGAAGCGGTTCAAACGTATAAACCCTGAACTCTGAGCCGAGCTCAGGCCCATTAACTGGTGTTCTGCTCAGGCAGGAATCCCAACCAGAGTGCTCTCTTCATCATTAAAAATATCATAAAACTCTAAAGTGAGCTTCTTGACATGTGGCCAGTGAATGCAGCAAACCATATGGAGAGCCTCATTCAGTTAGTTTATAAAACCAACCATATTTTATGAGAAATCAGCTACTTACAAAGATAAGTTATCTAAAGGATCGACCCATTCATATTTTATGAAGTGCAGTTTCACCCTAACAGTATGTTTAATATACTGATGCTGACTTTAAAGCTGCAATCTGCCTTTATGCTTTGCAGAAATGAATCGTACGGATGTGATGATATAATCAACACTGCCAGCCTCTCAGACAGATTAAACCTTTCAACGTTTTCTAAATGTTCCTGAGGTCATAAAAAAGGGAACACATTTATTGGCGCTGTGATGCAGTAAATCTAATTTAGATGGCAGAGCTTTGAGGCTGTTTTCCATGTTTTCCAGGCACCAAGTTGGCCACAAGTGGCTCACTTTGATTTGCAGATTGAGCTCAGCTCTCCGGGATGCTGTCCAGTGCAGAGCCAGGGCCCCTGAAAGGCTGCTTATTTTGTTTGCCATCCTAGCATAAGCGAACCCTTTGTGTTCCTTGAATTTGAGGTTTGTTTGTTTTCTTCAGTGTGTTTATGGCATATCTGTGTTTACATACTCCATGGAAAAACCCGCGGCACTGGCACAGCGGTGCACCGGCTTCGTCACTCAGTCGGTACTTCAAATTTCTTCAACATTAACACGTGACTACATCCACGCAGTGAAACCTGATGGCCAACTTTGACCTCCAGAGGTGGGTGGCTTTACTACAATGTAATAAAGCTGCCCACCTCTGGTTGGAGGGACACCCCTGACTCACACTCAAGCTCCGAAGGGTTTTAAGGCTGTTACCAATACTGATGTTCACGAATGAGATCAGACTCTTTTGCAACTGGGTGCAGCCAAAAATTTAATCTAGACGTTATCATCTCTTGGACTATGAGGCACTCATCAAGACTGACAGGAGAACAGATGAACCCTTCAAGAGTACGTTCACATTTTTGGCCGTGTTACAGTCTGCAATTAACCCGACATCCATGTCTTTGGATAGTGGGCGCAGAAAAGGGCCGTGGGTTCAAACCCACACTGCTACACTGTCCTGCACAGCGGAGGCCCAGAGCCACGCTAACATATCAGTCAGGCTGTATCTTACACCAATTAAAATGATGTCATTTATATCAAATCACAAGCCAATAAAAATGACTCAAACTGCACCCAGGTCTCCTGGTGATGTCATTGCACAGAGGGGATACTAATTTGAAAAATGCTGGCAGCCAGCTAGAGAACAGGCACAGATTATATCAGTCCATTTAGGTTTAGGTCATAATAAGCATCATGTGATGGAGTTACCTCAGGCCTCCACCCCCTGCAGGGTGCTCCCACCCTCTGAATACCCTTACACCCCTGAGATACTGTGATTAAAGCAATTGATGATCGAGGGGCCTTCAGGCTCTGACTGGACTCCCAAAGCCAACCAGAGGAGCGCCACTCCTCGCTCTCCCCCCTCTGGTGGAAAGCCAAGGCCGCAGTGAAGGGCCTAAGTGAAAACAACTGGAGCTCAGTACTGTATGACTCCTCTTTTCCACATCACCCTCAGCATGGACTGGTCCACAGCAGAACTGGGCCTCAGTGTGAGCACACTCCCCTTTACTGCAATCAGCTATGTGCTAGTTAAACACACTCCTGTGCACAGATGTAAACGGACACACACGAGCACCCATGTGCACGATCAAACACACACACACACACACTGCATTTAATGTGGCCTTCAGAGCGGCTGCTTCCTTTAGTCCCGGTTAATTATCACATTCACATTTGTGCGTCGTAGAGCTCACCTGATATGTCTGGTTGAGCCGAACCATCCACCACCACCAGCGGCTGAGTCGACACCTTTTGGTTCATCATCATTGCCATGATGTTGTCGGCAGAAACAGAATCGCAGTTTGCAGTGGGCGATAAACACTGAAGGAAAGAAAAAAGAATAACTGAATATGACAAATTTTACAGTGAAGCGAACAAACCGCTCTGCTCAAACTAAATAAATGCATTCATCCATATCTGCTCAACTTGGACATCACAGAAAACCTGAAAACCCTCCGAGGGACCTTGATGAGGATTGCAGTTAGTGTCACAAACATCAGTCTGCCTCAGATCGCTACACTAACACTACAGCATCTCCTTACAGCAGACTGAACACACAACACAAGGAGAAAAAGAGAATGATGGCATAGGTGCTGTCTGTACATCGATTCCTGCTTAGCGATGGGGGCAGCAAACACTTCCACAGTAAAACAATTAAACATGCAAAGTAATTTGGAGAGGATTACTGTGCATACCAATGGCAGCTTTGGGTTCTCCTGAGGTGTCTTTGAGCACAGAGACATCTCACAGTGCAGGAAAAGAAGGGACACTTTGAAGTAGGAGTTAAAGACGAAGCTGAAGGTCTTCTTATCCTTCTTTGTAGGGGGGACGGGGAATTCCCTCTGCGGATAGTATGTGACAGAGACATCTTTTGGGCAAACTGTCTCAATGAGCGTGTAGTCCGAGGGCACGTTGGGATTGGAGTCGGGAGAAATGAAGCATGATATGATGGTGAACCCCAACTCTGGATCTGCTGCAGTCAATGTAACCTGGGGTGGATGAGACGGAATTCAGACGTTGTTTGTCATTTACCATGAAGTGAAACTGCTGCTGCTCTGATCTGAAGTCAGCTTTACAGTATAATCATTTATAAAGCTCCATTTGTGGAACTCATAAAAATTACTCTGAAGAAAGCTGTAAGAGTTCCAGATAAAACCTTTAGCTTCACTCTGCACATTGTGTTTCATAAATAACACATTTTCACTGTAATTATTGTCCATCCATCCATCATCTCTTTGTCCATCTATCCCTCCGTCCATCCATCCATCTATCCCTCCATCCATCCTCCATCAGCTGAGAGAAATAATCTCTCCAGCGTGTCTGGGGCCTCCTCCCAGTAGGACTTGGCTGTAGTACCAAGAGCTGCCCTGGAGGCAACCTAGTCAGATGCCTGAACCACCTCAACTGACTCCTTTCCGTGTGCAGTGTGAATTGGGTGGAGGCCCTGGCGGACCGATCCCTGGCTATTGAGTAATTGTGATTGTGTTTATTTTTTATTGCCCATCCTTTTATTTATAGCCAGTCAGTAAATAAATACAAATACCGTATTTTTCGGACTATAAGTCGCTCCGGAGTATAAGTCGCACTTTTGGGGGAAATTTATTTGATAAAGAAGAGACATTTCACCGTGAAAGGTAATTTATAATAATAATTGGTTAGAGAACAACAGGCCGTACGGTACGCGAACGTAACACAGTCAGCTACGTGACGCATAGACAACAAACTGAGTATGTGTCTGGTGTGTTAACATTAACAGTTATTCAGATAACTATAACATGAAGAATATGCAAACTAGTTAACCAAACCAACAATCTCACTCAATGAATTCTCCGTCTTCGGTATCACTTCTAAACAACTCCGCCAACTCCGGAGGTAAACGAAGGGCCTCTTCTGCTTTTGCGTCGTCAGTCGCAGTTTCAATTATTCCGGCCTTTCTGAATCCCGACAGGATGGTTTCGGTTGTCACTGAAGCCCATGTTTTTTCGATACATCCAATGACTTCCAGGAAAGTTGCGTGGCGCATTCTCCCGGTTGCCGTGAAGCTGTGCGCTCCATCCATCATCCACAGGTTACGCAGGACTGCCTTAAAGCTCCGGTTCACGGAGATGTCAAGTGGCTGCATTATTTTGATTAAACCTCCAGGGATAATGGCAGGTATTGAGTTGAAAACTTATAATTTATA
>VUQK01034918.1:72187-92724 GCA_015106715.1 Bujurquina vittata | reverse complement strand
AAGATAGGCGACAAATTTTCATTTTAAAAAAAAGGTAAAAAAATACTTTTTTTTTTTTTTTAAAAAGAAGGCCCCCCCCCCCCCCAATGACCTTACAGTGCATTAAATATTTTTGTTTTGCTTGCCACCATTGTTGAACAGTATAGGGTTGATTAAACATAATTAATTGAAATATAAGTTTCTATTTTGGGTTCATATGTGTGAACATCTGACTCCAGACGAGTCTGTGTCTCACTCGTCACAAACTTCACCGCACGTCACTGACACACACACACACACACACGCACACACACACACGCACATACACACCCTCTCAAGGTTTACTGCGTGTGCAGATCTCACTTATTCATTGACTTATAAAATACAAGACTTCTATTACAGACTTTCTTCAATCATTTCTATATTTTTATACAGTATATATTGATAATTTCTATAATTTCTTCTATAATTTATCTGTTTTATGATTCACCATGTGGTTAAACAAATGATTACAAGTTCTCTTATTTTTCTTGTTATGATCTGTTAAATTGATACACTGTGTCTTCAAACCACTGTGAAAAGCTTTTTTTCATTCCTCCATGTTGGACATGAACATTGCACCACGTTTCCACTTTAGACGTGAACATTCTCCAGTGTTGCCATGGTGGACGTGTCATGATCCTGGGCCCTGCGCTTTGAGTTCTTTTAGTGATGTTCTCTTTTGTTTCTTTTGGTTTTAGTTATTTTTTTCCTTTTTGTTACTCATAGGCTATTCTGATTTCTGTGTTCTCATCATCCAGGTCATTGTGCTCCTGCGTCTGTTCTCCTTTGTATATTTGTCTCCCCGTGTTTTTGTGTATCAGGTGTTTGTTTTTACTCGTTGTTTCCCTGTCTTGTGTCAGTTTAGGTGCTGTAGTTTGATTCTGTTTAGTCATGTATTGATTCCCTCTGTGTGCCAATCTCCTTTGTGTCAAGTCTGCGTGTACCATGTTTGGGTTACTTCCTGTTTTATTTTGACAGTTCTTTGTGCTCTGTGCTTGTGTTTTGATTTACTTCCCTGAGTCTCGTTAGTGATATTCTGTTCACCTGTTGCCCCAGCTGTTTCCACTCACTCCTCGTTTCCTCTGTGTATTTATTGTCTGAGTTCCCCCCCAGAACCTTGTGGCTGTGTTTCCTGTGCTCCCTGGTGCATCAGACTTTTTGTTAGTTGTTTTCCAGTTTAGGTTTCCTTTGGTTTTGTTGCCTTAGTGTTTTTCCTAATGTTCAATTGCCATAATAAAGGCTCACCTTCTCCTACGTCCTCCTTTTGGGTCCTCTCCACCTTCACACGCCACACAGCCTGCGCCGTTTCATCGTGACAGGATGTGAAGGTGAAGGAGCACAGGGGTGTCTAATCAGTGCTGTGCCTCTGTTAATGATCATATCCTAAGCACATCTCTAAAATGCAGAAAATTTCCCTATGCGTTGCATACATCGCATACCCACTTTTTGCACCACTGATCCCAGCACCGGCCCGTTCATGTAACCGTACTCAGTCGCCAACATGGACAGGCCTGCTGGCAGCAGAGCTCCTGATTTTACAAAGGAAGATGAAACTCTAATGTTAGAAAAATAGTAACAAAAAGCAACACAGGTGATGCACGTAGTGTTATACTATGTGTAAATTTCATATAAGGCCCACAA
This sequence comes from Bujurquina vittata, assembly GCA_015106715.1. Classification (NCBI taxonomy): domain Eukaryota; kingdom Metazoa; phylum Chordata; class Actinopteri; order Cichliformes; family Cichlidae; genus Bujurquina; species Bujurquina vittata. The sequence goes on along the minus strand of VUQK01034918.1, from coordinate 91,062 downwards.
ATATAGATGCCATGTTTTAAGATGATCCTACAGTGCCTCAATAATGTTGAAGTCCGGGCTGTGGGGAGGCCAATCCATGACTGATAGTGTTCCTGTCATGATCCTGAGGCGGTTTATTTCAGGTCGTCGTTTATGCATTAGGATTTTGTTATCATAGTCTCTTAGTTATTGGTGTTTGTTTCCCGTTTCCCTCACGTTGCCCTTCCCATGATGTGTGTTCAAATGTTTTTCCTTTGGTGTCTAGTCTGTTTGCCTTCCGTGCCCCCCGTTCTGTTATAGATCCTGTGTAGGTTTTGTTCTCGTGTGCATCGTCTCATGTCTTGTGTTGGGTTTGACATCCCTGTGCTCTCTGCGTGTTGTAATTAGATTTCTGTAACGGCCTGGTTTCTGTTTTCTGTGTTAAGTTTGCATATGCGTTCTCTTTTTTTCGCTTCCTGTTTTATTTTGACCATCTTGTGTTCCTTGTGCTTTGTGTTGGGTTTTGCTTCCTTGTGTCTCGTCAGTGTTGTAACAAAGTGCCTGACGTTACAGTTTAAAATGATTCCTTTGCAAAGTTGTCTATTATGTGCAAATTAAACACTAGTTGATTCATTGAGTTACTGTAGGTCACTTTTTATGCATGAATGATTCATTAATAACAACAACAAAAAGTCCTGTATTCCATCCCTCTGAAAATGGTCAGGTACAAGGACTGGACTGAAAATGAGTGAAAAAGCAGCCAAAGACAAACTGGCTCAAAAAGGTTGGGCACTATTGCTTAAGACCACTTTAAAAACTTATGAGATAGTCTGGCTCTTTGGAAGACAAAGAAATAAGGCTTGGCTTTAGCCTTTTTCACAGGATGGGCATGATCTTAATACATTCTAGCACACACACTGCTGACGACGCACATTATATGTAAACGGGCTCCAGAGTGGAGTGTTTCTGAAACGCTCTGGCCTCTGTTTCTGTGTAAACGGACAAAAACAATGCTTTTTGGAAAGGGGGGCACTCGCGTATGTGCACTATTGCCACTATAGCTTGTGGTCTGGCAATCAGGAACTGCAGCGTTTTTTCATCTTTTTTGCATTTCAGTGTAAACAGAAATTGTTTCTGAAACATCTCTGTGAAAATGCGTCACTTTTCAGAAATGACAACAGAAAAACGACATCATTTCCACGGCAAACTTTGTGCAGTGAGCATGTGAAGGGGCCAGATTGCAACTGGGTAATGTAGGCTATAAAGTCACTGAATAAAAACAGCTGTCCCATAAAAAATGAACAACCCCCCATCTTGACGTTGGTACAACTTTCAGTTTGGAGCTATTTTTCAACCGTGACAAGTTGTTGAGAAAAGACTGCCAGCTGGCAGTTATTCGCTGTTGAAATCTTTGGAACGCAGCTGAACTTTGACGCGCACGGTTTGTGGAATTCTGCTCAATATTCATTGACAAAATGTTAATGAACTTCAAAAACTTAATTCTTCGCAAGTATTCTTGAGGTGTCAGTGTTGTTTTTCAGAAAGACTGGATGAAGCAGCTGATGGGTGGATATTAAATCCTAACTACCCGCTTGAAGTCAGAAAAATTAATGGGAGGCTATGAAAAAATATCTCCATCCGCCATCATGGGCATAAAACCGTCTCCTCTCTCTGGCAACGACTTTGTAGTTGCATTGAAGGAAGGAAATGGTCCACTGAGGTTTTTTGTAAAAAGGCCATCTTTGTGTGTTAAAGCAGAAAGGAAGATAGCATCGCTAAGCAGCTGAATTGAATCGCAAGCTGTGAGCTTGACAAGAATAACACACACTCCCATGTGTGTTTTCCAATTTGCCACCCAGCCCAGGTTCCTCCTTATCGACGTCTGAGGAGGGGAATATGAGGCTCACACTTCAGCCACTTCAGTCTGTATTTCTTTCATCTCGGGGGTCGCATGGGCTCTGGCATTACAGCTGCTCCTGTCACTGTTACTGTAGCAACCTTTGGCACGATGGCCTTCTGTGAGATGAAGCTAAAGCTTCGCCGTGAGCCAGAGATCCAGAAAATACTCTCTTCATGTGCATGTACTGTGACCGTGCAGCTCTGATACGAGACAGAGCTTATTTCATCATCACACAGCAAAGAATACCACGGGTGCCTAAATATAACTTCTGGAAAAGAGAGGGAAAAATCTCCCTTTTCTACAATGCACTCTGTCTCTACTCTCCGCCATGCTTTGAAGATTTTTTTACAAGCGAATGATCACAGGATCTTTTCTTGGTGAATTATGCACATTATCATTCCACACTTTCTCATCAGAGCTGTGGCGCAATGCATCAAAGTGGCTGTCAGGTGATGGCAGAGAGGGTTCGGCCTGCTGGACTGTGTTTGTGAGTCCTGCAAGTCCAAAAGGAAGGCAGATAAATCTATTGATTTATTGTTGATTTTGGTGCAATATTTCTACTTGCTGTGCATTGAACAACAACAACAAAAAAAAAAGAGTAAAAGTTGTGAAACATTCCTGACCCCATCGCTGGTGAATGAATGTGCCCTGACCCCAGAAAACCACTAGAGGGCAATCACCGTGTGAAGGAACCACCCTTAGTGTGTGTGTGTGTGTGTGTGTGTGTGTGTGTGAGATTTATTTTTCTACACAGGATTATATCCCACAAGTGCAAAAAGAAACCATTAGGTTGCAGTTTAAAATCTTTATGATGCACCATGATGTGGTTGCAGTGCCAGTATGAGCTGAAGCTTGCATCTGCTTATACCGCTCTGCTTTGCAATGGAGGGAGAAAAAAAGATGAATGGCTATATTAACTTATAGCGTGTGATGCACAATGATGTAAGGTGTAGTTAATCTAAAAGCTATGCCCACTGCTGCACCCTGCACACATCAGAGGAAATAACGCTCTCAGACCGAGAAGAGAGCGGTGTTTCATTTACCCCACATCACAGACCATTCTCTAATTGCATTTATTCGACTGATTTGATTACCAAATTGATTTTGTGTTTAATTTATTTAGTTGGTTTGATTAATAAGGATTATTTTTTTAAATAGAAGTAATAGCACTTGAAAAGAGCAAAGAAAAACAGTTCACTTTCAAATGAATTTTAAAGAGGAAATGTTTTTCTCATTTACAGTGTTTTGAGCAGTTGGAAGCCCGAGTTTGTGGCTCACGGAGATTACTTGGCATACACTGACATTTAAAAAATTTGGCCATGTTTAATATGAACATACCCAAGTGGAACAGAAAAATAGTAACACTAGAATAGATCTACTTTAACTGCAGGTGATGCAAGAGGATAAAGTTATTCTTTCGGTCATGTATCAAACACAGCGGAAAAAGTAAAACTTTTACAATTCCAAAAATAAAGATGTATATCTGCACATGTGCTTTTTGAACTTTTAAGATGCCATTGAACTGCACTGAATTCGATCTTTTGACTGTATTTACAATGCATCACTTAGGCCATGAAGTGCAATCCTGACAAGCTGAGGATCCATCTGTTCTCCATCTGATGGCGGTACAGAGCGCTCCGCCGCAGTGAGCAGCAGTTGGTCCTAGTGGAGGAGAATGGGCTTGATTGCCCTCGACATGACTGTTCTTCCACGTTCATATATGCTTGGATGAGGGGGCCCGACAAGTGGCGCAGGGCATCCAGAATAGCAATTTACCAGCCAAAGGTCAGGTGCGTGGGGTATTGGAGAAGGTTAGGAAAAAAAATGCATAGACAGCAGCTGCATATGCATGTGATCAGCTGTAGGCTGCAGAGCCTCAGGGAGGAGATATGGGGTGCAGCAAAGGTCATTTCTTTGCTTTCGGAGGCACGGCAGGTACAATATCAACAGCTTTCCCCTTTCGCGCCCTCTCTCCTGAGATGATAGTTCAGTTATTTGAAAACATCTAATTTCTTAATAGATTCTGGTTTTCTTCTAATGAGCTCGCTTCCCTCTAACACCTGTACTCCCACGGGAAGATTCCTCCTAAAATGAATATTCTAATGCTGATGGCAGATTAATGTGCATGTTGTAGCCTACCCATAGTAAAGTTTAATGTGGCATTAAACAGTGATGCAGTTGGGCATTAAATTGTTAAAAGGAAATTGTTTGTTTAGAGAAAACTGTGTTGCTCATGATACAAAGACCTGTGTTTGAGTTTCAGCGCTGCTCAGTTCACAGTTTATCCTAATATAGCGCTTCTGCTGGCTTCCTTGTGGTTCTTCAGCTTTCAGGAACTCTCTTCTGTGGAACCAGCTCCCAGTTTGGATTCGGGAGACAAACACCCTCTATTTTTAAGATGAAGCTTAAACCTTTCCTTTTTGATCAATAATTAGGGCTGGATCAGGTGACCATGAACCATCCCTTGGTTATCCTGCAATAGGCCTAGGCTGCTGGGGGGGGGGAGGGTTCCCATGATGCAACGAGTGTTTCTTCTTCACTCACCTCTTTTCACCCTCTGTGTTTATACACCACTCTACACCTGAGACTGGCCAGACGATGGTAAAGACAAAACTAAGCTGAAGGGAGAATGAAGATGGATGTTTTTGTTAGTCAGCTGGACGGAGCTACTGTATGAGCCCAAATAAATGTGAATTGTTAGCTGCAGTCAGGACCCAGTTGCTCCATGGCTGCTTGATGTGTAAATAGGCAAAAGGTTTGGCGACTCTAGTTGGCCAGAGGATCCCTGTTTAGTCTCTCTCCCCAGGCAGCAAAGTGTACCAGCACAAACTATGTGGTGCTGGTGCCTTTTAATATAACTATCAATCGATTTTCTTTCACTTTTCCAATGCAAGGTTCCAGATAGATTGCTACAATGTTGGCAGTAGTTGATTTTTTTTTGTGGTGTTCATTTTATTTTTTGTGTTTTTTTCCTGAATAATTTTCTCGTTTTACATAGTTGAGCCACTGTTACATTGTGCCATTATTAAAAATCTCCCATCTCTTGGTGTTAAGCTTCATTTTACAGTTACATTAGAGAGAACTGAAGGGTGAAATGTATGGATCATGCCGAGGACTGAGTGCTCATGGTACTGTATTTGAGACATTTGTACATTGCTATTTTTATTTACAACGCAATACTACAGAATGGGGGGGGGGAATGCTTTATTGAAGCGTGCCTTGCTTGCAGGCTGCAATCTGGCTGCACACTGGCGTGCGTGAACAAACACACACTTACGGACGAATAAAGTGAGTTTGCACCTGCGTTTAGGTGCAGCGACGCCCCGCCCACCTGTTGATTAGATCCACGTGCAAAACACAAACTTGGTGCGTGCGTGTCCGTGCGCGCGCACGCGTGCCTGCTTTCCTTAGTGCGTGAGACAGCTAAGCGCAGCCTGAAAGGGTTAAACAGTGTTCCCGTGTGCGGAGCGGGAGGCCGGAGGTTAGTTAGGCTGTTGCGGTGCAGAGCTCGTACAGCAGCGCGCCGAACCCACCCGGCCAAGTTCGCAACAAAGCCGCCACTACTGCACAACCAGGAAGCCATGTCGGAGGGAAAGAGAATGTGTGGATTTTACTGCACTCAGTGTTACTACTACTGAGCGTGTGTCCGCGATAGAGCGAGAGAGAGGGGGAGAGGGAAAGAGAGGACTGCTCTTTTGCTTTCTGTGGATATCGCCTTCATGGATGGGCAACGGGGCTTTTACGAGATGGAGAACCCGACAGAGAACCCCAGCAAGGCGGCGGAGTATCTAAAGGAGCTGAATAAGATAATCGAGACCCAGCAGGGGCTGCTGGAGAAGCAGAGGGTCCGGATTGAGGAGCTGGAGCTCCAGGTGACGGATCTTTGCAAGGAAAACGCCTGTCTAAAAGATCAGCACCAAAGGCACCTGGCCACCTGCAGACTCCAGCAGGGCAATCTGTCCGCCCTGGGAGCCATCAAGGAGAATGTCATGCAGGAAAAGTAAGTTATCTGTCGTTGGGTACCGCTTGGTTTGGCTCAGTAGGATGCTGTCAAAGTTTATTTTCCTCATCTTTTCTGCGGCGCGGCTGGAGAGGTCCCCGTGTTGTGTGTGTTTGTTTCATCTCAGCAACCAAACCAAATTCCCAGTTTTCCGCCACTTTGTCGCGGATCAGCTCTTTTAATTGTCCGCGTAATGTGTACAGTGTCAGGGATTATTTCGGGCTCACACAAGGCGGTGCGAGCCGAGCACGCGTATTGCGTAATGGATCCCGCTAGGCGCACCGCTCAACAGACACCATGAAAATGATATTGTGTGGCGCTCAGACTGTATCAGATCACGATGGTCGAAGTCTGAATCAGTGGGTGTGACTTTTTTTTTTTTTCGTATTTTCGAAGGAGAGACAAGCGCGACCGAAGTGTATTTGCGTTGTGAGGAAACAAGTTTACGCATCCTGCGCTTAGTGGAGTTCCACCTCAGGCGAGTGGTCACATGCTGTATGTCATGTATTTTCTGTGACAGGTTGCTGTCAGTGGGATGAACATTTACTGCGTTCGAACACCTTGAATCTGGCTTTGACTCCACACTACTGCGGATGGCTTTTTATTTGAAACGACGCTGGAGGGAGCAGCCGAGTGCCCCTCTCAGGAGCGATTGAGAAACGTTCAATCAAAGCTGCCAGGATGACTGCTTAGCAGGTGGAAGTGCACATGCAGGCTATGCTCCTTTTAAACAAGTGATGCTTTTATTTTATTACTGAATTATTGTGAAATAGGTTATTCACAAAAGCAAGCAGCTTTAAACATTCAGGTCACTGCTGTCCTGTACACACATTACTCCTTATAATGACTTTTTAATTGGTTTTAATATGAAGAACAGATGACTAAACTATATGTAATTTTACATTTCCGTATAAATGAACCCTCACTCAGGAATGTAAGCCGCTTATCAAATATTGTCTGGTTTCAGTTTCTGGTTTATTTCAGCCTCCCTGATTCGCTAAGCGCTGTGGCTCTACTGGTCACACTTACTTTGCACCTACTTACCTAAAAATTTGGAGAAATGAGGACTCACACGAGATGTACGGGAAACAGCGTTCCTACATGACATGAATCATTTCGCACACTATCAGACACTCATCACATATACATATGCAGACCATATGCATCCCAATCTGACGAGTAACAGCCTCTAAAAAGCTACCCGCAAATTGTTTCACTTTTAGTGTGCAGAAGTTCAATACCAACGGTGCCATCTTTGCCTCCCCGACCTGACACACAACTCCACACAGGCAGGCACACAATCACCACACAATCCCCTCCCTAGCAGCAGCAGTAGTTGCCACAACACTGAACAACACTTCAGGAAGAATTTCAAGAGGTCAGTAAAACTCCATTTCAACTCCATTTTGAAGTACTCAGCGGTCATCAAAAATGTTCATCTGACAGTAAAAAAAAAAGAATGTTATATAATGGAATAATGCCATTAAAAACACCACACTTCCTGTCATTTAATAGTTTAGTTGTGTTACTTTGGTGCATGAAAGGCCATGTTGGGTAATGTCGTCAGGAAGAAGGCTGTAAAACTGACAAAAATTCAGTTATAAGTCCAAATTTTATGAATTCCTTTGCAATTCTTCATGTATTCTGAAGCTCTCAGTGGTTTGGATTAGACCTTTTGCCAGCTGTGCTCTGGCCCTCGTGCCATATGGTTGACATCCCTGAACATCCTCAATTCTGAGCTTTACACAAATCGCAACAATGAATTTTCAAAAAAAAATCAACATGGATGAGTTATCGTCTTATGGTAGGCAGCGTCTGAAACGCAGGATCATTAACATTTTTATCAGCTTAGGCAGAAAACTAAATCTTGTCTTACTAAATCCTTCCTGTTAAAAGGGAGTTTTTCCTCGCCGCCATCGCCCAGTGCTTGCTCATAGAGAATTGTCTGATTATTGGAGTTTTCTCCCAAATACTTATAGGTTCTGTATCTTGCAGTATAAAGCACATAGAGCTAACTGATGTTGCTATATCAATAAACATTAATTGAATTGAAATGTGTGTCGTTGAACCTGACAGGGACACTTCACAGAACCTTTAAATTATACAAGTCCGGATTGGAAAGAAGTTTGAAGATCCAAACTACAGTCGCATGGAACAGATAAAAGACCACAGAGTAACACAAACATGTTAAAAGTCGGGTAGCCTTCAGTGTTAGAGTTGGTCAGAAACTATGTGATGAGCATTGTTGGCATAAACTTTGATTGTAAAAGAACATTTGGATTTATTCTGTGACACTTCCAAGTTGCTTGTAGGTTACTTGAAAGACTTGCTATCATAAAGAAAGTAGTATTTCCAGTATTCCTCCTATCATAAATGTTATGAATGAAGCTTTGACTGAAACGTTTGACTTCCAAGAGATATAAGATCCACAGCATACAGCCCTGCATGAAAGGAGTAATGCCAGAATAATCTGAAAATTTGCTTTTTGATGAATTGCTTAGACTATAAAGTGTCTGTAATAAAAAATAAATTCATTTTGCAACAACTTGAAACAGAGTGTAGCAGAAAGTGATAAGTGAGTGACTACAGCAATTGTTCCATTATGAACGCTGCTGGCAACTGACTAAATATGGCCAGATGTGGCAGTGGCGCAGTGGGTAGGCGCTTGCCTTTCAGCCTGAAGGTTGCAGGTTCGAGCCCTGTCCCTGAGCTGCGTTTTGTCCTTGGGCAAGACACTTAAACCACATTGCCTAACGGTAGCGCCGGTCTCTGGCTGCATGACCGCAGATGCTCGTCTCTGGATGAGTGATCTGAAACCCTCATTTCGTTGTGTGCCTTGTGTGCACAATGACAATGAGTTGCACTTATTATACTTATTATAAATACAGCACTCGTTTTACAATGCAATACCAAACAGTGGTGCTGAGTAACGTCTGTCTAAGGCCCATCCAGTGAATGGAATACCTTAAAGGTATTTTTGGAGTCTGAGGACTCACAACAGACATGTGATTGTTGGCCAACAAATTTGTCAGCCTGCTTTGTTAAGTAATGCCACTTTGTCAGATTGCATGCATGGATTCTTTTTGCAGTGTTGCCTTCATACACAGGTTGGAGAATATTGGCCGCTAAGCGAAAAGCAGAGCTATATATTTAGATGGGGTAGCTTTGTGACAGTTTTTATGGACAGTGCGCCCCCCCCCCTTCCTTTTGGTGGTGGCTTGTACTGTGGATTTGTTGTGGTCTGCCCCACACAAATTTTTTGAGCCTGCTCACTGTTAATTAGCATTTGAGGTGTTAGCCCATAATAACGTCCACCATCTGGTATCTGTGTGGACTGACTTAAGTTCCCTTTTGACAGGAAATTTAGAAATGTTTTTAAGGGTATAAAATTAGACTAAGTTGTTAAATAACTGCATACAATGTTCTGACAGACTGCACTGTTTTAATTGCACATAGACAGTATAAAAAAGGTATTAAAAGAATGCAAGTTTAAGGCTTTAGGGACAAAACATGATGTCGGCCCACCTTTTGCTGCTATAATAGCTTCAACTCTTCTGGGAAGGCTTTCCACAAGGTTCAGGAGACTTTGTGGGAGTTTTTGACCATTCTTCCAGAAGCACATTTGTGAGGTCACACACTGATGTTGGACAAGAAGGCCTGGCTCATAGTCTCGGCTCTAATTCATCCTAAAGGTGTTCTACAGGGTTGAGGTCAGAACTCTGTGCAGGCCAGTCAAGTTCTTCCACAGTGAACTTGATCATCCATGTCTTTATGGACCTGCTTCGTGCACTGGTGCGTAATCACGTTGGAACAGGAAGGGGCCATCCCCAAACTGCTATCTTTGGTATTCTGAAGCGTTAAGAGTTCCTTTAACTTGAACTAAAGGGCCAAGCCCAACTCCCCAAAACCAACCCCACACCATTATCCCTCCTCCATCAAACTTTACACTTGGTACAGTGAAGTCAGAAAAGTACTATTGTCCTGGCAACCGCCAAACCCAGGCTCCTCCATCAGAGTACCAGATGCAGAATCATGATTTGTCACTCCAGAGATCACGTTGCCATTGCTTGAGTTTAGTGACAGTGTGCTTAACACCACTTGGAGATGTAAGGCTTAGGATGCAGGTACTTCCATGCAGCTCTCTACACACTGATCTGCACGTAATCTGAAAGCCACAGGAAGTTTGCACACTATGCACCTCAGCATCTGTGAATTTTTTTTTTTTTCTTTTTTTGGACTACCACTTTGTGGCTGAGTTCCTGTCATTCCCTGTCACTTCCACTTTGTTATAATACCACAAACAGTTGACTGTGGAATATTTAATTGCAAATAAATTTTACAAGTGGACACACTGGAATTCACTGAGCTCCTGACCCGTTCTTTCACAAATGTTTGTAGAAGCAGTTGGCATGCCTAGGTATTTGGTTTTATACACCTGTGGCCGTGGAAGTGATTGATACACATGAATCCAATGATTTGGAGTGGTGAGTCAATACTTTTGGCAATATAATGTAACATTCCCTGAAGAGATCCAGGAAAAACAGGGGCTATTATACAGTATGGTAAAATCTCTGATTATAGTGCTGCCATGGTTTCTTTCACTCCCTCCATCCCTGTATCTGCCTTGAATGTAAATGTGAAACCTACAGCATCTCCAGCGGTGAGTGATCAGCTCTACAGTCTAACGGCTGGTTTAATGATCCCTGCACAAGTTCAGACACCACCAGTTACACTGCAGCTGCTGCCTTCACAAAATGTAGTTGTGCTCAGAAAAGCTGCACCTACAGCAATAACATGGCTGTTAATTTGTGCAGAGGGTAACACAATAAAGCCTTTTAAACCTGTGACATCATTATCATATTTACTCGCTCATCGCTTGTATGGAGCTATAAATAGCTATTGGAGCGAAGCGGCTGATGGCGGCTTGTCTTGTCTCCTAGGATTTTCCCTCCGAGTGTGGCTTTTTAGCTCCTGAGAGGGGAATATTTGTCTTTTTAATTCTCCTGAAGTTTTTTGAAAATGTAAGCATTATGTAACAGTTTTATTTGGTCAGAATCCCTTCTTTTACATACGCACGCACACACACACACACACACACACACACACAGCTGACAGGGAGTCCTGTCCCCTGTGTTCTGTCAACAGTTGGGCCACGTCAGCTGTTCTTTTTGTGCTGACCGCAGTCAGCATACAGTCCTGGCCTTGACTGGAGGGCCAATGGGGAAGCTCTGTTCCTCTTGGGCCCTCTGACACACGCACACACACACACACACACACACGTGTCATGCTGTTACTCCAGGTAATCAGTGAATTAAGCGTTGCTTCAGAATCTGTTTCTATTTTGCTATAGTGGGATCTTGTTCCCAACATGCCCTATGAGCTAATCCCCCGTGGAAGGGCTGCTATCCTGAGTTTACTCTGTGCTTTATTTGGCTGTATAAAGTTCACGAATGACACAAAGTCACACGGCGCTTATCAAGGTCAGATGTGATGTGTGTTGCAGGACCTGGAACAGTGGTGTGTAACAGATTCCTTTGGCATTTTGGGTTGGGAACATTTTCATTACTGTTCAGGATTACGGAGCTGCATGCTGCAACCACACGTTTTTTAGAAGGTTCAGTGATATTAAAAAGGGGGACTTTCCCCATTTCAAGATTCAAGAGACTTTATTTGCCACTTGTACTCTCACGCAAAGTTTGTGTACATAGGAATTCCTGTACATGATGTACATGCATGAACTGTGTGTAAGCAACACACACTGCAATTCACATTACTAGATACAGTATGGGTGATAAAACCTTACGAATCAAAAAGTTAGGAGGTCCGCACACCCTTGAGCTCCTTTAAAAGTTTTTATTAATCAAAATAGTGACGTTTCGGGCCACAGTGCCCTTCTTCAGACTCCACTATTGCCCGAATCGTCACTATTTTGATTAATAAAAACTTTTAAAGGAGCTCAAGGGTGTGCGGACCTCCTAACTTTTTTTTGATTCGTTTTCTCTGGATCCTGCACCGCGTTTATTCTCTTTAGGTGTGCGTATTTGCTCTTTAATTGATAAAACCTTATGGCCATTTATCAATCAAATTCCACTGTTTTCCAAAGCATGCACATGTTCTTCTACTAAAGAATGTGTCGGGAACACCTCAAATATGTTCAATGATTGCCTGGAAACCGTTTATAGTGTCCTGTAAGGTGTGGCAAAATCTGTTCCGATATTGGCAATAAAAAAGCTATGATTAAGGGGGACGTATGCTGCCCCTTTAGACAGAACCCTTCGGTTATCGCTACAACCAGCAGGTACCATTTTCAGCTGAAAATTAATACACATTTGGATCTATTCAGTAAGGTGTTTTAAATTGTTTTTGGACACGGGTGGCTTTTAAAGGTCTAGAAGCATCAAGTAAATCAAACTTGGATGACTAGATCACATGTGGAAGAAGAGTCGCGCCATGCTTGGTTTTGTAATGCGTTTGTTAAAAATAAGAAATTGAACATGAAATTTGCATTAATATTCATTCATTAAATATATGGCTAATAATAAAATATCTAGATCATTTAATGGTGCTTCTGTAGCATATGCAGCGACTACTGTATAACGTGCTTCTTTTAGAGCATTAAATGCTTAAATGGAGTAAGCTTTATTCAGCCAGCTCTGTCACATTGCATTCAGTCGAATGAACAATCCCCTGTGTCCTTCACCCATCCCAAGAGCTATTCTTTTGAAAGGGTGTTTATTTCAAAGTTGGACTCAAGGCTTTATCACTGCAGTGTGTTTACATGTGTGCGCGCAGCGCTGCAGGAAATAGCAGCTCGCCGCTCAGCAGCTCCGAGTGCACAGCACATCGGGAGTCAGAAGCGTTCTCTGCCAGGAGACGTATGAAAATTGGTGAGGAATACAACAACTTTATGAGTAAGCACATATGCTGCATGTGCTGTGTGAGACCTGTGAAATTTGAAGTTTTTTTTTTTCTTTTCTTGACTTAATGCCAAAGCTGAAATACATTTCACACAGAGAACAGTGTGGATTTTGAACCCTGAGGGTGGTCTTGACAGGCTGCCATTTGAATGCAGAAGATGAGAAGAATAAATAAAGTTTCAAAAGGAGAGAACACATTTCGCAATGAAATATTCATGGAGGGTGTTTGGGAGGTAGAAGAGATCTGCTGCTTCATATGATGCTATTAATGTTTATTCTCAATATGTTACATTCTCTGTACTGTATGAGGGCCCTTTTTCCTCTTGTTCTGATAGTTTATGCGGCTAAACATTCCAAAGAGTTGATAAAAAAAACCTGCACATCAGAAGTGCAAAATGTGGTGATTTATCACACAATCAGGACAGGCATTAGAAGGCAGATGGTAATGAGGAATTGATAGATTGCCAAACCCAAAGGGGAGAAATAAACTCTTACTTGGTGAATGCAAACTCCGAGACTGCATTAAATCAAATCTGAGAGACTTTTCCCTCTAATATACCAAATCTTTTCCTATGATGTTCCTCTGAATTTGCCCTGTGGGAGGTGATCACTCTATGAGGTTGAAAAGTTAATTAACCTCCTTTTTGAAAAAACTTTCTCCTTCACCGGTCTTCATTGATTGTGTTGGTGTCAGTTAGATATAATTTCCAATTAAAATATATTTTTGTGGATAAAAACAGTAACCACACTCTGTGCTGCCATATTTTCTTGCAGTGACTGCTACTGTTGTGCTTTCCCATTAGCCAGTATCACTAGGATTCCATCAGGGCAAGCAAGGCAAACAGTGCTTGACCAGTGATTTCTGAAAATAAATATTAATTAATACAATGTGAAAGAAGGCTCTCTTTTTACAGCTCAAATTGTGTTCTGCCTCATAAAGCATCTCCTTTGGCCTGTTTGGATCCATCTTGTAAATTCCCAACATTTTGTCGTCATTGTCGATTATTGTCTCTGGAAGCTAACTTGACTTGGACCCACTGGAATCTATGGCTTCTGTCAGTTTCATGGGCATGTCCTGTTAATAAAGGAGCTTGGTAATCAGCTGATATGTTTCTTTGTTAACAGGATTACAGCAAAACTACTAGTGCGAGTCATATCAAATTTGCACGGAAGATAACTAGTAACCCCTAGATCACCTAATAAAATTTCGAGGTCAGAGGTTAGGTTTTTCTGAAAACCTTGTGAATACAATAACTTCTACAATGTCACCTAGGATATTTAAATTTACACCACAGATGCGTTACTAACAATCTCAGGCAAGCTTGAAAATCAGCAAACTTGAACTCAAGATAAAGGTCAAAGGTCAGGTTATTTGAAAATCTTGTGAACACGATAACTTGACAACAATAACATCTAGCATGTTGAAATTTACAACATAGATGCATGTACTAAAAAATTCAGATGAGTTCAAACCTCAGTGACCTTGACCTCAAGATTTATGTTCATTTTATCAACATATATACTTTTTAAAATAAAGAGGTAAGCCTGTGTTTCTGAGCTCTCTTAGTACTTTTACTATATGAACCTCCAGCCCTTGACATTGTCAGCTGAGATTAAATATTTTCATCATAACAATAGAAGTGTCGCCGTAGTACAGCGGTTTACGCAGGAGATGCAAATCTCTTAGGGGTTACGTCAGGAAGGGCAAATCACACATGCAGAGCTACCTGCTGTGGTGAGCCCTTGTGGATAAGGGAGCAGCTGAAAGTAGCTTCTTTGATCATAACTATAAAAGCAATGATAATTTGCAAGTGTTCAGCCTAGAAGTAGCGCAGGGAGGTGAAAATATCAGTGTCGAATGCTGCATTTATTAAAGAATATAACAGGCAGCACTGAATCATGAAACCGTATGTTATAAACTAGTTTGTCTTGTTTGTGTTAAACAGTGGAAGGAGAGCTCCGCTTGCCTTTCTGTAATAGTCACTGCATGACACTGGTCAGCATTCTCTTAGAACACTGCCAGATGGTCAGTAGATGCATTTAAAATGCACTATTGTGCAGCTGGGAGGTGCAGCAGAGGTTTATCAGGTGGCCAATGTACACTTTCAAATAATAACTGCAGCAGTAGTTCTGTGCACTGAGAGTCTATCTCATATGTAATGATCTGACTTTAGATTCAGTCCCAAAAGAAATATTTTCAAAAATCCGCTTTAATGTCTTTTTAAGACATAATAATAAAAATCATAAAAACCTATAAAGCCACGATACCACTGCGTTAGTTGAACAAGCTGAATTTTTAGATCCCAGCTTTCCACTGCACATATTTTCTATTCTCATAAGCTAGGTTTCTAGTGTTGGGGTTGTTACTCAAAAAATCAAGTGTTACACGTGACTTGGTATTTTTAAAAACAGTAATAATTACTTAGTTATTCCTAAACGAGAGTGAGTCATTAACATAGTACCATAATGCGTCACATACTGCGTTTTGACAAGGACAAAGAATGAAAGCAAATCTGTTGATCTGTATGTGACAGTACAACGCAGCTCAAACTGAATCGCTACTTTGAACACCACAGAATGCATGAAACACATGCATATGACACCTATAAGGTTGGTCATTCTTTGCATGACCTTTGCATCAATGGTAATTAGTATAATGATGGCGCTTCGAATGCTGTTAAACTGTCACAAAAGAGTCTTTTAAGAATCCGTATTAAGATTCAAATCATCTGTGACTGTTTCCTTTAACTATATCGGATCCCTCTGGGAGCTCTGTGTTGAGTCATGCTTATCGATAATCTCATGGCGGTGCCGGAGCACGTAATGTTTACTGGAACAGAACGGAACAAATTAGATTTTTTTTTTCTTGAAATTTTGCCAAGAAATGGTTGATGTATGAGGTAGCAGTGTAAAGATACTCTGAGTGCTAAGAGACAGTTTTCTGTACATTAATCATGCCCATTGGTTGAAGATGAACAACCCAACAGAATAAAGTCACTAATAAAACACCTGCAAAGTTCATTTTGAAGGTACAGAAAGCTGCACTGTTTGCATTCACTTTCAACACTTTGATCTGTTGGTGCTTTTGTCTCTGACAGCACTTTAGGGCCAAAAACTGTCATCTCAGTCAGCAGATTTCCCACATGACTCTTGTCAGAGAACTGCTCTAAACTGTTGTGAGCCTGTCCTAATATTTTATGGGATACATTATTTATGATGTGACTGTCTTTACTCACACTGTACTACAATAGTAAGAACTTGCTTGCAAAACTGATAACCAGATCATCCGCATCTTCCCAGTCTCCAGTATGCCCATATTACTTACCTTTTTTTTTAGCTTTTTCTTTTCAAAGTATTTCAGAAAAGTGTGAAGTGCTAAAACTTTTGAACTGTGCAAAATGTGCAGCTGTTTAATGGCCACTGAATATGCTAATAGAGCAATATGTAACTTTAGAGTTACAGGTTTAGTATGTCTATGTATACTGTATGTCCAAACAAATCACTTTAATAGACACTTTCTTGTATTGTGGTGAATTTCTTTACACCATGTTTGTAGATTTTAATAGCTCCCACATTTCTGCTTATGTTCACAACTTACTGCACATTAAGTATCCCATACAATGCTTAACAAATTTATTAGACCACCACCCAGTGTAAAGCTTCTTTGACAGGTTTCTAAAATATTTTCTTTTTTTTTTTATCACTAGTTGTCTAATAAATTTGTTAAACACTGTATATAATACAGTCACATGGTGGAGTTATATATTTTAGCGATCGCTAGCAAGTTTGGTTAACAGTTTGCCTCCATAGAACTTTTAAGGTTGGTGGTTCGATCCCAGGCTGCTCCAGTTTGCATAACCAAAGTATCCTTGGGTAAGATGCTGAATGGCAAATTGCTCTCTGATGCATCCATCGTTAGTTAAAAAGCACTTAGACATAGAAAAAAGCACGTGTGTGAATCTGTGTGAATGAGGCATGTTGTTTAAAGCGCTTTACGTGCTTAAAGTGCACACCTTGATTGAAGCTCAAGTGGCCGTTGGAGGCACTGCAGTTTTTGATTAACAATCCCTATTCCAGGAGTAAAAAGACCCATCGTTGTTGGAGGCGTTCCTCGCTGAGTAATGTTAACGTGGTTTGTCTTCTTTTCTGTGTTTTGTTGGAAATCTATACGATGTACAGCAGTACTGGAATTTACTCAGAGAAGGGACATTAAATGGATCTCCCTCGACACCATCCACTTGAGAGGAGATAATATTTTTCTGTAGGATTTTATCAGGTGTGTAAATGGAGGCCATCTATCACTGAGGTGAATCCATTTCTCTGCCAGCTGAAGGACCTATCGTTTAGACCTATCGCTCAGACTGGCGTGACGGCAGCTTGTCTATTGCATCATAGTGCATTGTCTCATTGCGAAATGACTTGGAGTTGTAAATTTAAGCCACCAGCCTTGTCAGTTATTAGGCAGGAAGATGTGTGCCAGCATAAATGCAGGTTACGCTAAGGTTCAGCTGATGAATGGACGTGTCAGCTGGGTTCCAGTGTCCTCTGTATTACGTGTTTAGTCATTATCCTGACAACATCTGCAGGGGATACTTTCTGGAGAAACCAATATGAACATTCTGATAAACACAACAAATGAGCAGGTGCTTATCATACTAAATCAGTATGATATCAGTAGCTGGTACTACAAACTGCATTTATTTAACGTTCAATTTCTGGGTTAACTGATCTTTGTTCAGGATTTATATGCAGTATTGCTCAGACGAAGTAGTGACAGAGTGAACTTGGGTAACAGTCCTGGGTGGCATCCATGTTAATCCTGTTTGAACAAGAAACATTCCAACTGCATTTGTGGGACATGCTGATGAATTGATCTACATGTAATATCTAAAGTTGGTTCCTGGATGACAATTTGCTTGCAGTTAGCTTCTGAGGACTTTGCAGAGGGGATACTGGCTGGCGAGGGCCTTTAAGGTTAAGTTAAGAAGAAGGTGGATATTTGCATAATTTGGGCATAACGCATGTTCTAGTTATTGTGATTTAGAAATGACGGTTAATGGATGATGCAAAAAACCCCAAAACCTTTTGTGCAACATTTGAACTGATGTACTTTAGGTTGTGCAGCAGCTACGTGTTATACAAGCACATCCTCGCAAACTTGTTACCTTTTTTAAATGAAGTATCTTCCATGCATTTAGGACCTACAGTTACAGTGTGTAGTTATGTGGTTTCAGTACATGTCAAACAGGTGGAAATGAAATCCAAAAGTGAGTGAAAAGTGACATGAATCAGGATGACGTTGAAACTGTTCCACTGTAGCGTAAATCTATTCCTCATCTGCATAGTGTTCCTGTCCATCAAACATAAAATGTGTGTTTTTCAGTCCATGATCAAATATTTGTTTCCCACCTCCTAGGCCAGAATACCTAAAGGTCAGGTGTGAGTTTAAACGAGCTCTGTACCTGCAGGTCCACTCGCAGAGCTACTTTGTTCAATTCCTGTGTGAGATGTCGTCCTGACATTTTCAGTCAGCACAGTTTGGAGGTTTGGTCTGATGTCAGTTTGTAAGTTATTTGTCTTTTTTTCTTTTTTTAATACTGCTCAGAACTTCAAGAAAGAGGCATAAAGACATAAAGTCTTTGAGTCTCTTTGTTATTTCAAACTGTGGCGTGTTCCGCTCACTGTTACCCGTCACCCGTGTTAGTTTATTCAGATAACCATATATATGTACTGGAAGGAGTTTTTTTCGGTTTACTCTCATCATAATGTATGACTTCAGTAAACAACAAAAGCCGCCCAGGAGAACGGTTATCTCACGAAACCACATGGTGAGATTTTAAGTGAAAGGAAAAACTCTCCAAATATATTCGCCTTTTGCTTTTCACCTGAAATGTTGACTCTGCAGCTTTGACCTGGATTGCTTTTTAAGTAACCCTCTACCTATTCACGACAAAGTAAAAGCTTTACAGCTGTTGACTATAGCTAAAATGTATTTAAGATATTACTGTGGTATCTACCCAGTCTGTGCGTGTAGCCCTGAGGAGCAGGTATGACCCCACGCACAGACTGGGTAGATACCACGGTAATATCTTAAATACAT
>VUQK01034918.1:42264-54176 GCA_015106715.1 Bujurquina vittata | reverse complement strand
TATATCTATGCTCTATTGGCTGTTGCAGTCTAAAGTGATGGGGGGGGGGGAAAGGAAAAGAAATTCCCTCAGTTTAATGTGTTCACCTGGCAGCCATAACTTTGTGAGTACAAGGTAAAAAAACCCACAGGTCAATAAAAAGCATCTGTTGTTTGTGTGTTCATAAAGTTTCTGGAATCATATTAAAACAATTGTTTGAATTCTGCCTGGGATGTTGTATCTTGGGTTGAGCTTTTTAACCAGTTGTTTAAAGCCCTGCTTTTCCTCCATGTAACCGCATCAGCAGCTTCCATCCATCTTTGGCTCTTCCTGTCATATCCAGTGTGAATAGCAAGTGCTTCAGCAATGCTTGGTTTTTTTACATTTGGGTCGCACATAACCAGCTGCTAGCATGCCCCCCTTTCTTGCCTGGATGTACGCGATGATGGTGAAACAAGTTTATTCAGCAGGAACGATTTTCTTGTATATTTTGGGACGTACTGCACTTTGTTGGAAGTTGTTGATTTGAACTCACTTTTTAGTTGCTAAATTGTCATCAGAGGCTGAGACGCGGGCTTCATAACCATCATAACAAGCGGCTGCACTTCTCTGCTGTTGCCAGCTGCTGTGACTGATGATGAAGTAACAAGGACATGTTAATTCTACGCATCTTCATTCACGAACATCAGCACACATGCTTGCATTTTGTCCGTAAAGATCAAAATATTGACTCAAGTAACACTCTACAAGCACATAAGGCTACATGACATGAGGAAGTAAAACCTTTAAGTCCAGACAGCATTTCCTCAAATGGTAATAAAATTACTTTGTGGCAGCCAAGTTCCAATAATTTAAGTAGTATGCAAAATAAATTATTTGGTCTGTACCTGAAAGAGTAAATCATGAATGAAAAATGTTTGCTGTTGGTGCCACATTTTCCTGGTTAGGCACTCACGCTGTAATGATAGAGTAGTCAGACCCTTGTGAACATAATTCTTCCACTGTTGGTAAACAGCAGATGGAAAATTAATTCAACCCTATTTACACAATTTTTCTCATCTTTAAAATCCATTACATGAAGCAGGTGCAATTTCATGGCATGATACTGATGTCTAAGCAACCTGTTTCAGCATGTTACATAACATATAAAGGCTTTGGCATGTATTTATCCAGTGATTAGCCAACTGACGAGTAATAGGCTGCCGGTCCTTCAGGTGCTGCAAAAACACCTCCATTCACCAAACATACGTACTCTACAAAGACCCAATGTCAGCGTGAACTGCCATTTGACCACTTGACCAAAGATTTTTACCACAATCTCCACATGTGTAGATTTTAACCTGGAAGGAAATAAGGCTTCTAAGTCTCTCTGGATCAGAGTTTTTCATTCTGCAGGAGGAGTGATTGACTTTGTTCACGTTTTGAAGGTGAGCTGGTCATGATCATCTGGCTCTTATCCAAGTTGGTGAGGTCTTTACACTTGTCTGCTGGTGAACATTTAAAATATCATCTATAAAAACTACAGTAATGTGCACGAGTCCTTACTCACCCTTACATTTTGTTAGCAAAATGAGAAACAGTGATTTATTGACACATCTGCAAACATACATGGAAATACAGGAAATAGGGCAAGTTTAAAAGCTTGAAAGCCTTTACAATTGTACAAACTCATATTTGGTATGACTGCCTTTATTCGTCCACAGAGCCTGAGCTCTCTCAAGCGTTCTCATAATTTCTGTAAGTAGTTTTGTTGGATCGAAATCTGACCGCTCTTTTCTGCGTTCAAAAAAAAACTCCATCAGTTTTGACAAGATCCCAACAACACTGGATGAAACACAGCCTCAAACCACGATAGAGCCTCCACTGTGTTTTACACATGGCTGTAGACACTATTGGACATCTCTTCTGATCTCCTGCCTTTAAAATGACATTGATTTGAACCACAAATTTCTAATTTGGATTCATCTCTCCATAAGACCTGTTGCCATTTCATGCAATTGGACTCAAAGTGTCTATAAATCCAATTTAAAATTGTTTTTTTTTATTATGAGTAGACACAACGCTGGCTTATTGAATTAGGTACCTTTTTATGCTTGAATGATTTACAAAAAAAAAAAAAGTTCAGTGAACATTTAGTGAATGAATAGGACATATTGTTACGCAGCGTGCGCCGAAACTCAAAAAAAGGGATTCAAGGGCGAAAACCGACACGAACATCAAGCGCACACAATGTTTTTTATTACGAGCATAAGTAAATTACAGGTGCTCGAAAAGGGGCTGAGCAAAATCTGTGAAACTATTGCGTATAATCTAATGCTCCGGTCTTCCAGAAACCGAGACACTGGCAGGGGTGGGTCCCGAGAGGATCCTGAGGAAGAGGAGAGTAGAATGAAGATAATATCAGGAGCAGTTGGCGTAGACAGAGCAGCAACCGATCCGAATCCTGACATGAAAAAGGAACACAGCAGATGAGCACAGCACAACCAGAAACAGATCAGCAAAACATGGAACTTCAGGAGAATCATTTAGATTCCCACACGAAGGCCGAGTTACCCCGAAAAGGAAGCAGATACTCAGGCGATGAGTACTGGGCCCGACTGATCCTTATGTATCCACGCCACGATGAGCCGATGACATCCAGGTGGCCACCGGCTGTCAGGATCACAGCTCCGCCCCCCAAAAAAACAAGCCCATCCCTACCCTCTCCAGCCCCGACACATATGGTGATGGTGGTATTATATCTGTGTTATGACATTTATACCAACAGTACGGTGGCACAGTGGTTAGCATTGTTGCCTTTTTGTGTGAAGTGTGCATGTTCTCCTCGTGTCTCCATGGGTTCTCTCTGGGCTTAAATGCAAACTTAGCAAAGTCTGCAGAGCACATCATAACATGGTGGTTACATGATAAGAGGAGGTCTTACAGGGGAGGCATCCATGGATCCATGGTTTTCCTTTCTTGTTTACTTCCTCACAGCAGAGTCAGTGTATTGAAGCTTTGACAGTATGCTCTGACTTATCAGCCCATATCTTGGATAGCTGCATTTTTTTGTAAGTGCTTCTATCTGTACGTATTACATTGGTCCATTAGACACAAATCAATCTGCAAAGCCAAATGGACATGCAGTACAAAGTGTTTAAATACACACAAGGTAACAGGGAAGAGTGAAGACAGCAGGGAACAACAGGTGGACCAAGTGAAGCTAATGACACAAGGGAAGCAAAACCAAACACAAAGAACAGGGAACGAGGGACTGTCAAAATAAAACAGGAAGTGACCAACCATGATGACACACGCAGACTTGACAAAACATGGAGATGCACACACACACAAAAGGATACAAATACACAGCCACTCAGAGAGGGCCTAAGAGGAGCACGAGACAGGTAAGGAAAACTAAACTCCGGAAGAACATAGAAAAATAATGCAGAAATACAAAGGTGTGAAACAAACCTAAGAAACAAAGTCAAGAAAAACTCGAGTCCAGGGCGCAAAACGCTGGGTCAAACCCCAGGATCATGACACATATAGTTTTTGCTCATCACGGTGTGTGTATATTTAATTGTCTTTCTCACACCACGTACAGCGCTGTGTGTCACGTTCTTTCTACAATCACATGTAGCTTTGATACAATCAGATATACATAAAACCACATTCACACGGGGATTGTTGCTTCTAGAGACATAGGTTTCTCTCTTTGGCTTCACAGAAGGGGATAAACATGTTGGAAGTTATTTTTCCGTTTGCCTCTCACTCCTTACCCCATCTGCCGCTGGCAGAAAACTTTGACAGCTTTTGTTCCATCTGCACTGGCACAACAGCAGTTCCTTGAACTCGTTTTTGTGCTGTAACGCAAACCAGCCGACTACTAGCCAAATCTGGTGTGTGGTGGCACACAAAAGTGAAAAGGCAGGGAGGCTGCCAGACCCTCTCTCGGCGGTGGTCTCGTTTGTTTCTGCTAATTATACTAATTTATCCAAATTACTTATTGATGTGAAAATGCTCCACATAGCCCCCTTTAAGCGGTTTGTCTAAACTATTGTTCTTACAGGCTGCCGTTAAACATTTCAGTGATGCATTGAATTGACTTTTGCCATGTAGCACAAGCATATTCCATATCAAGACATTAGACAAACCCTTTATCCTACTGTTGGGTAGTCCAATTACTTAATGGAATATTCCCAGATGTATACGAATTGTGTATTGATTTCACTCTCTATTTCTGCCGGAAAGAATGTTGTAATAACCTCTCATCTCATTTCAAGCACACTGCACACTGTGTTGAGGCGGGTTTTGATCCTAGGAATGCAGCAGGAATGGCATGTGTATGATGGCTGCTAAATATTCCCTCAGATGCGTCTCCTCTCAGATGAACATGTCTGCTGGGAATAATTGCCACTGACTCGTGGGATGGGGAGAGGAAGCATGTGCAAAGGGATTCACGGCAAAAAAAAAAGTCAACAAAAAAACAGCGACCACAAACAGCATTGCTGTGTGGCAACATCACTGGCCTCTTTTTACAAAGCACTTTAAAATAGACCCAGAAGGTAAATGATGTCTTGTGTGCCTTCATCTCTGTAAAGCTGCTGCCATTACTGGCAAGTTGATGTTGATACGTCTGATTCTGTCATCTGTGGCCACAAAGATGACAGATTTAGATCAGCTTCCTCTTTTACAATCCATGTTCTTTAATGTAGAAGCTATTAGCCGCACACTTTTTTTTTTTTCTTCCTGTCATGTAGTTATAACTTCCCTGTGGTCATAGATGTAATAAGGAATAATATCTTTGCCGCATGTTGGCACATATTAAATAATCTCCAGAGGACTTAAAGGCATTAGTGTTCACACCTTAAATCATGGTCACAATGTGCTGTGGAAATTTTGCCACTGGCACTTATTATACCACAGAGAATTAAAGCACAACAGCCATTAATATCAGGCTATTAAGTGGCTCATCACCTCTCTGTGTGCTCACAGTGCAACATTATAGCTTGTCTGCGATCATCCAGTGGAATAAGGAAGCGCAGCTACTCTATATATGGTATATACAAACCACATTTATACATCCGTCCATTAACAAGCTCTTTGTTCCCCATTCACTACATGTTCATTATTGCTGCATTAAAATTTTATATGCATGTAGCATATAAAATTTTAAATTGACTTAAAAAGATCAAAAATAATCTCATCATAATGGTGTCTACTTCTTTAATCTAAATGTTTGTGCATTTGTAGGATGTGGCTTCTCTAATGATAAGACTGCTATTAAAACATTGCAGTGGGTAGCCTTGTAAGAGTGAAAAGAGCCAGTTATGGTACCAAATTATTATTTAATTATTTTTCAGTAGAGGGTGTTGATGAGTACAGTACAGCAATGAATGAAGCTGTTACTAATCAATGATCACTGGTCATCGTTGTAGAAAATGAACAGGATCGGGCCAAGTATTGAGCCCTGCGGAACACATTTTGTGACTGCCAGAAACCTACACTGATAATCATCTGCAGCTTTTGCTTGAGTTCTATCTTAAAATAACAGCACATTCATATTAAGACCAATTAATAGAAGTTAATCTAAATAAATATTATGGCCCACTGCATCAAATGCATTGGGCAAGTCAATGATCAGTGAAATGCAGAATTCCTTGTTTTCTAGAGAAGAGATAATATCATTTGAATGATGTCAAGGTGCTATAGCCAGTGCTCATTGCAGTGCTCAGACAAACAGGGATGCTACTGAAAAGTTATATGCTTTCCTGTAATTTTTGCTAGCATGCTAGTCTGGATACAGGCTCCTAGTTCTCTGGATTAATTGTGTCACAGCCTTTTATGACGATTCAGTTTGCTGATTTCTATGCATATATAGTAATATTCCTGCTTTCCTGTGGGAAAACATGTATGCTATTTAGCTGCTAAATGCTTCCATGTGTTCATCAGATAATCCCTGACTTAACTTACTGTATTTTTGCTATTGTGGCTTCTGTTATTACTTCCACTATACTGTGAATCTGACCTTGCGATGTTCTGGAACAGACAATGTCTGATAAAAGTGACACCGGGTGCTGAGAAGTTTGGGTTTGCACAGACATTATCAGCATGTGGTCCTTTGATTGTCAAAGAAGAAAAGAGGTTAAAAATAAAGAAAAGCTGCACTGTGGGGTCTGAAAGCCCTGATTTGCTTGTACGAGAAGGCAGACAGCTCAGTCTCAGACTTCCTGCAATGCAGATTCTCTGTCAACATCCTGAAAGTCGTCTGGCTAATGTGCTACACAAAAAGCACAGATGGTGGTCAGTCACAGAACGTCAAAGCAATCTGACTGGTCACCAGTCAGACTGGTATGGCAGGAATTGTCCTGTCAGGAATCTGACTTTAAATCCGAGTGTGTCCACAAGCCAAATAGTTTGCATTATTGTGCACAATCAATGAAAAGCCTGAAAGGTTAAATTAAACATATCTTTAATGCTATATCTGGGCCATTATTGGAACATAGATTTTTTTGTTTTAGACACACTTGTACAGTAAATGTAATGACAAAGTGAACTCCAAACATCTCTCCGTTTCATAAGATACGCATAACAGAAAATACATTCAGCTCAAGTCAGAGTGGCTGTGGAAGTAACGGTAGGTTTCACTTGTTTCACTTCTGCTCCACCATTAGCTTGAATTAATGTTGACAATTTCAATAATCATTCTACCTTTTATTTAAAAATTAAAAAAAAGACTCGGACTTGTGACTACACATGGTTGGCTTGTTGTCTTTTCTCCTGCCCTGCCTGCTCTTTTTCTGAATATATCCATATTTTTACAGCAAAATATTAATAGCTTGCCACCACCAAGTGTGATTGAGGTGTGAATGAATAGTGCACAGAATTGCAAAGCGCTTTGAGTACCATGAAAAGCACTATGTAAGTGTAAGGCATTAAATATTAGAGCGAAAACTCCAACACTGACAGGACAAGAACAAGTACTTGGCAACAGTGGGGAGGAAGAACCAGGCTCAGGGAGGGGGTGGCCGTTTGCGCTTACCAGTAAGGGGGGGTGAGGGGAAAGAGAAGAGAGAAAATAGGAGCGTAGAGAGACCGCAAACAACAAACGGGACAAAACACAAACTGCAGGAGAGAGTGGACAAAAGGTATTGATGTGCAATAGTGGCAGGTGTGCACAGGAAGTGAAAAAGGAGGGGAGTGGAGCAAAAGTGCTCAATATGGGAAGTCACCCAGCAGCCTTAGCCTATAGCAGCATATCTAAGGGACGGTTCAAGGCCATCTTATGCAGCCATCTGACTATATGCTTGTTCAAAAGGCTGTCAAAGCTTGTCAGGGCGGTTAGTGCTAGACATTCACACTTGAAAGCTGAGCTCAATCAGTAACATTTTGAGCCTTTTTGTTTCATCCAGTCACAGCAGTTGCTGGAATTCAGTGAATTTGCAAATGCAGGGTGGCCCTTTTTAACGTTTTGGTTTAAAAGCTGTTGACTTGTATCTGGAACAAAGAAAAGACAGCAACTCCTGTTGTGGCTCATTGGCACAGCACTGATTTTTAAAATCAGCCTCATAGCAAGAAGGTTCTGAGTTCGAGCCTCTGGGTTCTTTCTTTGGGGAGTTTACGTGCTCTCCTTGGGCCTCCTCTGGGTACTTTGGTATTCATCCACAGTCTAAAGACGTGTGTTAGGTTTTGATGGACTGGTGACCTGTCCAGGATGTATCCCACCTTCTGCCCTATGACAGCTGGGATAATTTCCAGCTCCCCCCGCAACCTTGAACTGGATAAGCAGTCTAGAAAATGGATGGATTATTTCTTGTCAAAGCCTTCCATGATTCATCTCCACAGTATATTACAGATTTATTTTGCCTCTAGGTCTCTTACTGTAGGTTATCCTCTTGACAGCTCCTCTCGCTTGAAAATAAAAGAAGCACCGTTTCCTCTGTTGTTTCCTTAAGTCTCGTCCAACAGTTGATAACTTTTAAATCACCCACCTATATGTTTGTTTCTGTTAAGCCTTTGTTAGTCATTCTCGTATTGCGTTATTTGAGTAATTTATTAAATTTAAATTTAAAGGAGCAACTAAAGAACAGTGAGAGCCGTTAATCGCGCCAGCACTCAGCCGAGGGAGAGTAAATAATGACAGCCACTGTATTGCTGAAATGGCATTCAGTGTGTAGCGGTAATGCTCTTATTCTCCAGACATTAGGTGACTCTGGTGACAATACTTTGTTTTTGTTTTTTTTCATTTGACTTCAGCTCAAGAGAGAGCGGCTCATAACTAGAAGCTTACAATTAAAATGCAATGAAATGCAAGGTCAAGACTTCCAGGCAAACCCTATTAGATGTGATACTATTTATTTTGATCACTTTGCTGGCCGAGGAAGGATCTTTATGTGACAATTACAGTTAAATCCAGAGGTTTAGCGGTTTTCACTGTCTCCTCAAAGCAAAAATGTCTCTGTGTGGACTTTACATGTTTCCAACTAGACTGCTTCCTCCAGGTGTTCTGTTTCTATTCCGCAGTGCAGGTGAAGCAGTAATCGTGCACAGCTATTAGCCATTTATTCAGGTGTGAATGTGGGTGTCAGTTGTCCTGCCTCTCAGCAAAGTCTGCCTTATACGTGGATGGATGTTGTGGCATACAATGAAGTGCGGTGTGGGCTCATTGTAGTTGTGCATTTGGTGCTGTCAGTGAAGCAGTGCAATAATTACAAGTATTCTGCCATCGTAAACAAATACCTTTTTTTTTTCATTTTCATAGCTCTTCTTCAGTTAAAGTTACTGTTGTTCAAGATTCATTAGCCCCAAGTCAGTGAGCATGAACCATGTGAAATTGTGATGGCATTGCTCTGTCATTACAATTTTGCTGGTGATGGAAGAGCAATGCGGACACACAAGCACATAAACAGTATAAATAAGTAGCATAAATGCAGGCAAAAACAGTATCCACTATAGCAGGGATTCCACATGGTGTCGTAAATTAAACTTCAGAGGTTGTTAGTCTATAAGCTTGTGCAAACCTGACCACCAGACTTTGTCAAGGCCCACGTCTGCAGTTTGGCTGATATCAGATGTATTTATTTGCACCCAGGTTTTTGCTTGCATACCGTTTTACTTTTGTATATCCTTAGATCATACTAGTGTTACTTATCCCCCCCGTGGCTTAAATACCCAGCACTCCAGAAGAAATAAAGTCTTGATATTTATATATTTACATAAAGGACAGTTTGGTTATTTTTTTAGCTCATCCTGCTAACAATCTGAGACGTTTACGCCATGGTGAGGCATCGCTCGTCTTGCCGTGCACAATTCACAAGAATATCTGCTCCTTCAACAGTGTTGATCAGAATTGAATTAAACTTGCACACAATGATCCCCTAATTGATCTTCACCCAACTGTGCTCAAATTAAAGGTCACATTAGTTGTTTTACGGGCAATAACCTGTCAATTGAGACTGATCATAAGCCACATGAGCCACTGCCACTGATGTTCTGATTTTAATGGTATTATCAGTTAAGTTAAATTATCTGGCTACCTTGCAATAAAAAAATCCATATTTTCTGATCATAAATTAATGTTAAGACATCACTACAAACATGTTGCTTCTCTCCTCGCCACTCTCCAGGCCTTCTTGTTGCAAGATACACACCCGGTTTTGCTGACGCATTGAGATGCAGGAGTTATTGATCAACGCGTCTGATTAAACTGCAGTCAAAGCCTGTGATGAGCAGTAATTGCATTGTCTCTCTGTGTTACAGGCAACATTCAAATTGGTCCCAGTCATAAGCAGATCTCTAGAAAGGGAGAATTGCTTTTCATAGCTACAAAGTTTTCCCACGATCAAAGAAAATTCAGCTTCACATTATAAAGAAGTAATTTGTGTAAGAAAGAGGCCATTTGCTTTTTAGGTAATGCGATAATGGGACCTGTTATCACAAGAAAATGAGCTTTGTTATCTCAAGATTACAACTTCTAATAGTACTGTAATTGCGAGAACAGGCATGCTGGGCTTCTGCACATCCTATTTCCTTTTTTTTTTTTTGTAGCTATACCGCTGCTTGATTCTCATCCAGCAACATATATCTATTGTAAGATGATTTGTGCTGTAGCTGTAGATGCACAGAGAGATTGGACCAAGAGGGCCAGTCAGGTCTGCAGAAGAGCACCTGAAGTGGTCTCCGCTTTACTCAGGAGGACGAGGGTACATAAGTCATCCACTCTGTGAAAATATTTGTCTGGCCCAGGCTGACCCACAGAGTTCAGCTTGAGTACGCCTCTCTGTGTAACTGTCTCCACTCCACCCACCCACCTCCTCTTCCTCCCACTCTCTCGCATGCATACACACACACACACACACACACACACACACACCTCCAATACCCGCTGGCAGACTCCCAATATTGCTGTTTAGTACTCTACTCAGAGGGGAATGATACTATCTTCCAATAACACTGAGGGTTCATTTTTATTCCATCATGTAGATACCAAATTGAGACCAGAGCGGGGCTAATATTGATGGCATTACCTGACATCAAATGCCCTATTAACTTCTTCTATATCAATCTTCTTCTACCTGTGCTCATTGTCTTTCATAAGTAATTTCATTTCAGTTTAATTTCATGAGTTGATTTTGGAAATATACAAAAGAACTAATCAATTTTCTTGCTGTTATGAATCTGCCACGTCTCTTATCGCTCAAATAAATATTGTTGAATGTCAGTGAAGGATTCACTTTATTGTTATAGAAGGCCTGTTGTTTCTATTAATATCCTGTTGGAGGGGAAAAAAACACTATAGTGAGTGTGTGCGTTTGTGTAGGGACTGTTCTCTATGTCCAGTCCTCTTCTGTTCACTAACAAGCTAGAAAAGTAATGTGAAAACGGGCAATGTGTTTTTTTTTTCATTCCCTCAGAGTATAAAATGCACTGAAGGTCACATTCACTACGAGTGAATCTTAAAAATTAAAAGACAAAAACACATTTTATGTGAGGACACAGACTTGGTATGAGTACTCGTGTGTTTCAAGCCAAGGTCTCATTAAATCCACTCACAGTGCATCAGCCCCATCACGGTGGGAAACCAGATATATAAAAGCATCATACAGAGACTATACAGACTATAGAAATAGCATGAGAAAATTCCCCATTGGGTTCAAGCATAATGTAAGTGCTCATAGTGCCACTAAAACCCCATTTGCAGGCTCCTCCAACTTGACCAAGTGCTCCATCAAGAGCAATTAGCAGCTGTTTATGTGTGGGAAGTCAGTGAGGGATCATGTCCCTTCAGCAGAACTATAACCAACAACGTAATGGGTTGCAGGGTTCTAAAACAGTGAACTTTTTTCTTAAGTTTGAAAGGAAGCAATAGGGACATTATAATTATTAAAAAAGAGACACATGGCAGTCTGTACTGACTCCTGGGCAAACTCCAATCAGAAAATTATGAAATACACTGGTCAAAACAATTAATGGATGATGATCATTAAGGGATCATTTATCATTACCTTATAAATATAAATATAAAATTTCAGGGTTATCAGTTGTTAGGAAGCTGTTAGGAAGTCTTAGTGACTGCGGAGCCCTTTCCCCAATGGAGAGACAACATCAAGACAATCCACAAATGGGGAAGGGTTTTGCAGGTGGTTGCTTTTTCCTTTCCTTTCCATGCTGCCATTCTTTATGGTCATGCAATTCCTTACTCTGTAAGAAACTTGGAATTACTCTTTTCTTGTGTAAGACAATATCAGGCTCTTCTTGCATTCATAACTTTGTAATGCATAAAGTTAGAAACAAATGCACTCCAGAATATTGATTTAATGAATTGGTATTGATTGGTAAAATATTAAATTACAACAGGACTGACATAAATCAGCTATTTATTGTAGTTTCACTTCATCTCAGTCTTGAAAGTCTTTATTTCTGACCTCCATCGTTTATGGTCACACTAGCGT